>JANBTT010000070.1:0-83803 GCA_027578915.1 Coemansia sp. RSA 1200 | reverse complement strand
GCCACTCAAGCAACTCTTTTCAGGAAGGTTGGCTCAATGCTGGCACCTCCTGGTTTCAGTTTGAACCAGGCGGAGCCCTCTAATTTTTCTCACCCTAAACACAAATCAATGTATCAGATCAAGTGCCGTCTGCCCTTTGCATGTTCTTTTTCGAGTGTTGTTTTAAGGATTTGGTGGTTAAATTTCAGAATTGAAATTGTATGTTACGTGTTTAGCTTTTCTTTTGCCAATTCTTTATTAAAGTATTTTTTCATTCTTGGACAAGATTCAAGTAGAAATCTCTTGTCAGAGCTCCTAGGTAGGTTGGATAGTATTCCGTTTTCATAATCGGTATTGGGATCAAGGCAGCTGGCAGACAAACAAACGGACAAACAAACGGACAAGCAGACGGCAAGGCCAGGACCGAGGAAATCGAGCCTTGGTAAATTTACTTTAATTGCGACACAACACGAGTAGTAATGACCAAAATGCGTTCGTGTTATGTTACTGCACCTGTGCGCCAGATACAAGAAACGAGGATCATCTGGTTGAGAAAACCATTATTCGCTGTTAGACTACTGTAAACCGAGTCCTTTTTTCTATTGCCACTGCTTTTAATCTGGTTTTGATATGCGGGTCTTTGCCATCACACTTGCTGTCAATGTTTTTGTGATTGTTTACTTGCTTATATAACACTAACGTTTTGACAAGATAACACTGTGTAATTTCCGTGGGTTGTATCCGTAGAACATAAAATGAATCCCGAAAAGCTTGCCAAGCTGCAGTCCCAGATCCGTACCGGTGGAAAGGGTACCCCGCGCCGCAAAGTGAGGGCTACTAAGCCAGTTACTAAAGAGGACCCAAAGATTTCATCAACTCTAAGACAGCTCAATGCTCAACCCATTGCTGATGTGGAGGTTATCAACATGTTTAGAGAAGACGGAAGAGTCATTGGATTTAACGCACCCCGTCTAAATGCGAACATCCATGCCAACACCTTTGTCATTGCTGGAAAGCCCGAGGAGAAATCTCCTGAGCAGGCTCTTTCGGAGATGTTCTCGCGCATGGGTTCCTTTGGACCTGAATCTCTGTCGCAGCTGGCTAAGCTTACCGAAGGTTTCCAAGCTGATGCCTCTGGTGCTGGAGACGTTGACGATGACATTCCCGATCTTGTCGAATCTGGCGAAGGCGCAGCAGACGGCAAGACTGATCTCAATGCTACCGACTGATACATGAAACACATTGTGTTTTATTTGGGTTATGCTTTGGCTTTTAATTTTCTTTTAAAATGAATTAAATGAATCCCTTTATCATTTCTCACACAGGGCTGGTTGTTGCTGTCTAGAAACAAGTGAGCCGATCAGATTGGCAGCAAACTATCATTTGTCTATTTATTGTTAAGCCAATGGATAACCATTTCATAAACAGACTAGTCGGCTAGCTAGCACAAAAAAGTATGGTGTTAGAGTGCTGAAAGCGTCTTGTCGGCGCCGGTAACAGTGACCTCTGTGGGATCAGGCTCCACAGCAAGATGAGCGACCTTGCCGTTGTCAATGATGGCCACAAAGCGTGTGAGACGCACTGCACCAAGACCGGCGTTTGAAAGGTCAATTGAGAGGCCAGTCGCACGGCCTAGATCTCCATTGGCGTCGCCGGCCATGAGAATCTTGTTGGCAACCTTCTCTTGCTTACCCCACGCTTCCATGACAAAAAAGTCGTTGCCAGACACACACACAATAAGATCGACTCCTTTGGCCTTTAGCTCATCGGCCTTGGCAACATACGGGGGAATATGTTGGACAGAGCATGTGGGGGAAAAGGCCCCTGGAACGCCAATGAGGACTACTTTCTTTCCCGAAAAGGCCTTCTTGGTATCAAGCAGCTGTGGGCCTTTGCAGGCGTTAGGAGCAGCGGCATCGTACGGAACATATTTGAGTTGAACCTCGGGAAACTCGTCGCCAACCTTGATAGTCATTATGGTAAAAAAGAACAACAGAATTTGATGTTGAAAAGAGTTGTTAGAAAAGATGGGTTTAATAGTTTTCAAAAAAAATTGGGACTGAAAGCAGTGTTGATTTAACGAAACATGTTTGCTTTTTAAACGAAATAAAAAGGCGCATCTGTTCGTTTTTTTGCACGAGTACTAGTGAGGCAAATACATGTGCATTGCTTTGTTTATATCAGCCACTATTGCAATATTCTTTATTCCAGACAATTGTAGAAAAGGGATTTCACACGTCACCAAAATTGAAGCAGTCGGATAGGGGGAAGAAGCCATTAAATAAATGGTTTTACATTTGCACAGATCGAGAGCAGTCTTTTGGCATCGGTGAAGGAGATTGTTTGCGCAGGAAAACTATGCAAACGACGTTTCTTACATAGAGTAAACGATCTCGCCATCTCGCGCAAATTGTCTCTTCTCACCAACAAAAAATACACCGTTTATTATTTCAGAGCTTGGTTGTCTGTTTAACGGTATCCTTTTTACCCCTTCTCCATCATTTTTCGTTCTTTGCTTTAGCAGAGACACGTTCTGAACAATGTTGAATGAGTGGCTGCAAATGCCTCACAACAAACGACACTAACTTTCTACCGTGGAATTCTTAATCACCAAGACTGCACCAATAAATCATCTTTGGAACACTGAAACTATTTATCACATCTGTAAAAAGCGACGCACTGTCCTGGCCACTCTTCAATGGCACAAGGGCAGTTTCTCTTTCTCTGTTTGGCTGATTTCCTAGGAAGAAAAAGGATAAGCTTTTTATATTTCTAGAATAAACATTAAACATGTAAAAAAAATGAACCGAGCAGACAGTTAATATGCATGAGTGCCTTCTAGAAATCCTATTTATCATCTCACAAGCTTTACCAATGAAGTGTAGAGAAAAAAGATAGAGCTTTTATTCATGCATACATTTTCCATGCTGCTAATTGAAAGAGATTGTATTATCTTACAACCAAAAGGAAAATGAATAGGATTGTAACCAGCAAGCAAGCAAGAGAAAAATTCAAAGAATAGCAAAGGCAGTGCTTGTGGATATAAAAAGGTGTTTGACGGGTTCCTGGTTTCTCATATATCGACAGCGCACTGTGTTTCTACGGTCGAACTGGAGTATATTCACACCAACGCTATCTTATTTCATGCTTACCTTTATATTCTAATCACTGATATTTAAACTAGTCATATCCAACCATACAGCAAGTAACTAGAGCAGCAATGGAACCACACGACTATACTTGGATATTTGCGCTGGGCATTGTTGCGTCTATATGTGATGCGTTTGGTATCGGCTCAAACGATGTTGCCAATTCTTTTGCCAGCAGCATATCCTCGGGGTCTCTCACAATGGCCCAAGCATGTATTATTGCTGTCTTTACAGAGTTTCTCGGTGCCCTGCTTCTTGGAAGTTCTACTTCAGAAACAATCAAGGGTGGCATTTTGTCTGTGGAGCGTTTTGTTGGGCAACCCGAGTTACTGATGCTGGGTATGTTGTGCGCTCTTATCGGCTCAGCCGTCTGGGTAATTTCCGCGTCGAAATTCGGTCTCCCTGTGAGCACAACGCACTCGATTGTTGGTGCGATCATTGGTGTTGGAATAGCGGCATTTGGCGGGGAGGCCATCCAGTGGGGATATTCCGGCGTTGCAAAGATCATTACGTCCTGGTTTGTATCGCCTGCGATTGCCGGTATCGTCACATCAATCATATACTTGCCTACACGCTTCTTCATTCTTGAAAGCCCCAACAGCCTTGAACGTGGAATTAGAGCTATTCCAATCTACTTCTTTGTCACCTCGGCCATCGGTGTCTTCTACATCGTCTACAAGGGCGCCCCAGGCACTGGGGCTTCGGAAATGCATGCCGGAGTCATCGTCGGAATAAGCTTTGGAGTCGCCACTGCTGTGACTGCCTTTTCATGGGTCTTCTTTGTGAAATGGCTACGTCGCCGGGTTATCGGAAAGGAGAATCTGCGCTGGTACCATATCCCCCTCGTTTACAACATCAAACATCGCCCTATGCCACCACAGCCAGACCCGGCGGAGACATCAACTGTCGATGCTGCCAGTGCTGAGGCTTCGCGCGAGCTTGAGATTGGCACTCATCCTGATGGCATCGAAGAAAAGGCCGTGGTTAGGACCAAGCAATGCGATGATCTCAACGTATCTGACTCTAGCAATGCTGACGAACCTTCCTCAGGTGAAGAACAGGCAGACAGCGAGTCCCGTCTTTTGATGATCTGGAAAAAGATAAAGTATTTGGCATTGCGTGGCATTAGACAGGACGTGCGTAACATTGGAAACGAGAGGCTAAAGGATGTGCATGCTGCAGCAAAAAAGTTTGACGACGACACAGAGTATCTCTTCTCATTCCTTCAGGTCATTACAGCGTGTCTGGCAAGTTTCTCACACGGAAGCAACGATGTTGCCAACGCAGCCGGCCCAATTGCTTCAATATATGACACCTGGAGGAGTGCTAAAGTCGATGAAAGCGGATCATCACCAGTGCCTGTGTGGATCCTTGCCATGGCTGGTGCTGCAATCGATCTTGGTCTGGTGACGTATGGTTACCATGTTATGCGCAGACTAGGAAACGGCGTCACCTACCTCTCACCCAGCCGTGGCTTTGCTGCCGAGCTTGGTGCATCGCTTACCGTGCTAACTGCATCCCAAGTAGGTCTTCCTGTATCAACCACGCACTGCATCACTGGCGCAATCGCAGCAATTGGGTTGTGCAATGGTAACTTTCGTGCACTCAACTGGAAGGTGCTCGCGTGGTGTACGCTCTCGTGGATACTTACACTGCCAATTGCAGGACTAACTTCTGGTCTCTTGTTTGCTTTTGGAAGCAACGCACCAAACAACTTTATACGAGGCTGAGCAAAGGTGTGCTTTTACAATGCTGGCACGACTACTACTGCTATCATTGTTCTCCTTTTCACTTGTTTAATGAGAATTATAATAAATATTGCTGATACAAACAAAACTACACCTGTGTTACTAGAATGACATGGCATATCAGGTTGGAAATATTGTTTGTGTTGGTCGATTCCACAATGGCGCACAAAAGCGCAGAATGTTGCATATTCTCTTTGCGATTATAGTTCCCGAGACGCAAATGTAAAAAAACCAACCAACATACAGAGCAAATGTATCTTTTTCTTCGCCGCAAACAGTGTTGCGCTTAACAAATGTAAATAAGCAGCCTCTTTTGGCGGCAAGTGATTTTTAATTGACATGAAAGAATTACAAGTCGTCACGAACCATGAAGCCTGGGCCGGTAGGAGGAGTGGTAAGCGAGGTCAATCCACCTTGTGGCTCACAGTTGTTGCGCCCGCTAACAGGGCCACGCGTAACGGCGTTTCCTGCCTTTAGGTCATCGAGAAGCTTCACAGTGGCCTCTGGAGTAAGATCCTCAAAGTAATCGTCGTTGACCGATATGACAGGCGCATTTATACAGGCACCAGCACATTCAACCTCGACAAGCGTGAATAGTTTGTCGGAGGTTGTCTCGCCAATCTTGATGCCGAGATGGTTTTCAATGGTTTCGACAATCTTGGAAGAGCCGCAGAGCTGGCAGGGAGTTGTTGTGCACACCTGAAGGAAATACTTGCCCACAGGGCTGCGATTGAACATAGTATAGAATGTTGCAACCTCGTAGACACGCATGGGCGGCACCTGCAGGAACTTTGCAATATAGTTCATAACGGAAATTGACGTCCATCCGTTTTGTTTTTGTGCCAGGTGAAGAAGAGGAATCATTGCCGCCTTCTTATACTGTGGTGGGTACTTTGCAACAATTTTTTGGGCCTCATCCATGCTTTTTGAATTGAATTCAAAGGGAATGTTGGGATTATTCTCGGGGGTATCCCGGTGAACGAATATCGCATCACTACGAATAGCTGCTGCTGCGCTAAACCGACGGCGTTGCAGGCTAAAGTGTGCCGCGCTGATTCCAGATAGTGTAGAGCTGGCCTTTTTGAGATTGAATTTGGCTAGCATTGCGTACGTGTTCGACTTGTAGCGTTCCTGGAAATTTAAGCTCCACTAGGTGATCAAAGCAAAGTAACACAGGTGGATATGTGAAAAGTATATAGACGAGATGAGTGCCAGAAAATAAAAATCAAAAGTTAAACAATTGGCAGTCTTGTAATAAATAAGCAATAAGACGAAGAAAAGAGAGAAACCAGATCTAAACCGAAAAAGATAAGAAAAATATCAAAATAAGGAGCCATCACGTGCGGCTTGAGCTGCGGCTGCTACCGAGCCGACAATGGCGTGGCATGCGTAACACGTAAGCGTCAATAACGCTGACGTTTTTTCGTCTTTGAAGAGGTTGTGAATTTGCAATCTTGGTTCTTACTATTAATTTAGTTTTTCTTATTATAGCTTTGACCTTCTTAGTGCCGATTCCATCTGAAATTCTACCAATCGTCTCGCTTGTCTGTCTGTCATATTTTATTATTCTTTTTCTTTTTTTTTTTTACCGGAACTCACTTCACTTACTCTTCCTGCGGATTTGGGATTCTGTTATTCGTCAATATCAAAGTAGCCTTTGTTGAAAATGGTAAGCGGCGGGCAAAAGCGATATATATGTGCAAGTCTGTCATATAAATTGGTAGCTCTTTTGGGCCATGCACGTTGAATGTGTATATCCTAGTTGGTTGTGTTTGTATTGGTGAAACATTGTGCTAATTACGCAGACTCTATTCTTCCAAGTTTTGAAGATGACTTTTTATTTTTGAATTTTGGATTTGTATGTGCATGAGCAGAGAATAGTCTATTATGGAATATAACGGTGCGGCGATTGTTGCCATGAAAGGGAAAAATTGCATTGCTATTGGTGCGGATAAGCGGCTCGGCCAGCGACAATTGACAGTCGACACTAATTTCAAAAAGGTGTTTCCCATCACCGAGCGCACGTATATTGGGCTATCAGGGTTGGCAACCGATGTGAAGACGCTGCACGATCAGTTTAGAATGCGCGTCAATCTCTACAAGCATCGCGAAGAGCGTGTAATCGAACCAAAGACATTTGCTAACCTTGTTTCGCATGTGCTTTACGAGCGTCGCTTTGGCTCTTACCTCGTCAACCCCGTAATTGCCGGACTTGACAAGAATGACATTCCCTTTATTTGTGGTATGGATTCCATCGGCTGCATTGATCTCGCAGATAACTTTATTGTCTGCGGTACCGCCGAAGAAAATCTTTATGGCGCATGCGAAGGGCTCTGGGAGCCTGATCTGGAGCCGGAAGAGCTTTTTGAGACTATTTCGCAAGCATTGCTGAATTCTGTTGATCGTGATGCGATGAGTGGCTGGGGTGCAGTGGTCCACATAATAACACCTGCAGGGGTTATTACACGGGACCTCAAGTCCCGTATGGATTAGGCTGCATACACTTTAGGATGTTTGGTTTTTATAATATTCTCTGGCTATTGTCTCACAACTACCACGCTTTTGTTATCTTTACACATTTGTAAGTTTAAAGCTCTTTGGCAGAGCAGCTACCAGGCATAGTAATATAGTAATCTAGTTGTGCAAAAGACTGGTTAAAGACGCCTGCGCGCTTTATCATACAAACAGTCAACGCTTTTGGATAGAGCTCTGCAGCTTTGATATTATCTTCCCTGTCTGGTCTCTGCGGCGGCCCTCCAGGTACTTCATCATATCCTCGTATGTGCGGGGGATGACACGACGTACTTGGCTAGCAGGGCAGCAAAAGTTAAAGTAAAACGTATTTGTGCGTTCAGCGGTTTTCTTCATGTTATCGATAACATCCGCCGAAACTGCAACCTGGAATGTCTTGTTTTCGGGCTCCGAGTAAACAACCTGAGAAGTCAAACGAAGGATCGAGCCAATGTTGACCGGCTTTTTAAATGAAAAGTCATCCAGAGACACATACGATGGACGAGCACGAGTGAAGACGGACCCATTTGCAAATGACAGTTCATGGGCTAGGCGCATCAGATATCCGCCAAAAATCTTGTTGTGCACGTTGCGCTCGGACGGAAAGCACACAGTCACAGATTCCATACTTGTTTTGTCTAGCCAGACCATATCGTTTGGCAACATTGAATGCGACTCGTACATGGAATCCTGATATTTGTTTGTCTCTAGCCAGAGCTGGTGGATAACTAGACGCTCTTCCGCGCTTGGGGCCCTCTTCAGAAGGTTCCTTTCTGCCTCTTCCTTTTTATGTTCTTTTATTTGCTCCGAAACCTTTGCTAGTCTGCGTTGATCTTCATCCTCCAGAAGCAAAGGGTTCACCTGTGATGATTTGCCCGTATACTTGTCGCGTCCAACCATTGTGAATCTTGCAACTAGGTTGGGATCAGGATCGGAAGACTCGCCTGGCTCTGGAATTGCTTGCAGCTGAATGTAGATCTCCATTGAGCTGAAGCCAACATATGTGACAGTCCCTGTAAGTCGATAGTTTCGATTTGGGCTTACCGTCGCCTTGAGATCTATGCGATCAACGGCAGCTGTAACAAAGATGATGGGCGCCAGGTCACCATTGGCATCGGATGCATGCTTGTATGCAACAGCGCCGGCTAGTCGATCAAGGTCTTCTAGAATCTTTCCAAGACGAATGTCGCCATAATAGTTTATGTATTCCTCACGCAGCGCAAGATTGTCCTTGAACGAAAGATATGCTTCAATGACCGAGTCGCTAATTCTTTTTAGCACCAATGGCTGCTTTGGACGACGCACATCCATTGCATTCTCGCTGGTAATGCGCCGGAGAATCGACATGTAGTCGGAGCTTTTGTTGGGCATTACTGAGTACTTGTCAAGTATATCCTGGGACTCTGCGTACCTCTCAAGCATGCGCTTATGCTTTTCTTCGACCTTTTCCATGTTTTCTGAATGTGTGCCGGCTGTATCGCTGGCAGAAAACTCTTGTTTCATGAGAGTCGCTGTTGTCTTCAGGCCTGCCGTGCCCGTCTGCCCTCTCTCATAATTCGCAAAACGCCCGGCGCCAAGAAGAGAAAACATTGCATTGGGGCTGGGAGAGCCCTTGCAGTTGGTCAAGGCATTGCGCTTTGATAAAAGCAGAGTCCGAATAAATAGCATTGTAATAGATAACAATGAAAGATGACTTATAATAATAAAAAACAAATTTATCGGTGTAATAAAAAAGAAAAGTGCCTTACCGAGCAAACGAAACCCTGGTCCTTTTGGCTGTTGGAGCTTCGTGTTGGGGGAAAAGGATAAAGAGACAGAAAGAACGATAGCACTCGGACAGGCTGATAAGCGCACGTCAAAGCGGGGTTTACAAAGACGCGCCTGTGGGATACGCAAAATGGGATGTGGATTTTTCTCACAATCGGACTCAACTGAAATGATTTTTGGCACTTTACAGCGGTATTCCCAATCCTCAACGCAATATGAAACATGCGAATATAAAGTGGAATCAAGCAAGCCAAAATCAGACGCAGATTACCTACAAACACAGTTTGCATGAATGTGAGGCTGACAAGTTAAGTTGCACACCAAATGAGTTTGTGTACGGCAATGATGTAAATGAAAAGATACAGACATCTCGTAACATCGTTCTGTCTGCCTTGTGCTACTTTGCTGATTTGGTCTAGAGTATCCTGACATTTTTTCTAACCTTTTACTTTGTAATTTACACGTATTTGATCCATGCAGGTTTGGTGCATCTACCAACACCTCGTAGTGGTTTATATTTACGTAGCACCAATAAATAAATAAATAAATGCAACACAGCTACTTTTGTTAAATATGTTTTTACACAGCTGGATTTGTTGTTCAAAACCTGCGCTGGTGGCATATATATACGGACGCGACCGAAAGAAAACACCTTGGATCAAAACTTCCATGCTATTAAAAACAGTTGAATTATTCTCCACGCTAGAATAGAAAGCTATTATTTGACTTTTCAATCTTACTCAAAACCATTACGCCGCACAGCAAAGACAAGCAGATAGATAGGCTGGTAATATGCTTTGCGGTCTATCTTCCATCGTTACAGCATCAGCGGCTCTGGCTGCAACAGTTCTAGGGCACATGGAGATGATCAAGCCATGTTCACGCTACACGCCCCACGGAAGTGATTGTCCGTCTGTGCCGCAAGGCCAGTCGCTTGACTACAGCCTCAGCTCTCCGCTCGATTCCAACGCTCCTCTGTGCAAATATACCACTCCCTACGACACGCCTTCGGAAACGTGGACAGCTGGTCAGCAAGTCACCGTCGATTTTTACCCAAACAGCGGTGCTGGACACAAAGGAGGACATTGTCAGTGGTCTGTATCCTACGACGGTGGAAAATCGTTTGTTGTTGTTCACGAGGTTTTGCGCCACTGTTTCTATAATGGTCCATCTTCCAGTAACACGCCTGAAGTTCGCAGCTATACGTTCAATCTGCCAAAAGATTTGCCATCTTCCAAAAAGGTTGTTTTTGCGTGGACCTGGGTCAACGCAAGCGGCAACAGAGAGTTCTACATGAACTGTGCTGATGTAGAAATCAAAGGATCCAGCTCAAGTTCTTATACTGGCAAAAAGATGGTTATTGCTAACCATGATGGCTACCCAACAATTCCAGAGTTTGGTGATGACTATGATACAGGGATCAATTATTACAACGATGCCAGCAGTATCACAGTATCTGCAAAAGGTTAAAGCAGTGGTGAGGCTAACTTGTGAAAAGATACCAACAGTCCCAGCTTGAGCAAAAGCATAACTGGTATAAAGGAGCAATCTCACCTGTGTATGTTTTTTACCATCATCAATCAATAGTGTATAGCGACTGTTTTTCTATAAAATGTTTTCAAACAGCCGAAATTTACTTGTCAGAAGCAAAAACAAACATGGTTTAAGCGGATCGCGTGAAAATATTTTAATGAGATATCTTTCCTAATAGAAAACTAGTTAACCTATACGATACTATAATTCAGATATCGAGTCAAGAGATTGGAAAAAGGGCATGTTGACTCGAGCTTCGCATATATTTCTCACGCCGCTTACACATATCACTTTCTTGTCCACATAAATTATTGCTAGGAAATATGTAAGGTTTGTCAAAGTACATCAATGTGTGGGAGCTAGAATGTTTGTGGTTATGCCCAATCTGCCTTGTCAAATATACAGAATACCTATTATGTATCAAAATGCTAACATGTTGGAAAGCAAATGGCTCAGGTTTTTTGTCTAAAGTCTAATAAGCGTGTTGGTTGCTGGGAAAAAGAAAAAAATTGAAACGCCACTATCCAAATATATACACCATCTGCTATTCGACTAATCTAGTGATAATGAAAACAACTTCTTTGAAGCCTTTTCTAGAATATCAGATTCAAAGTATAGCAATCGTAGCATTTGCGCTTGATTTGTCAACGTAGATAGCTTCTTTTAGCGGCAAACGCATCAAAAATATTAAATAAATATTGTCCAATGAATGTGTCCATCTTGTCTAATCAACCACATCCACTGCATGTTTTAAGCCTCGTTCGCAAACAATGCCCCCTTCTTACGACTTAGTTCTACCATTTTCAATCACATATACTAAATACTCTCCGAGTACAATCCAGTTGTCAAATTTTTATAGCTCATTATCAGGGCATCAATCAGAATCACAGCAGTATCCACGCCAACTACATTGTGTAGAATACATATAAGGATGCGTGTGACCTTTGAATCTATTGGACGCGGAATTTGTTTGCATAATCCAAATATATTGTCTATATTCTAACATTTTGAGCACCTTTTTGCACTCACGATTAGTTGACTATAAATTCACTATAGTAGTTTAGTTATCATATAGCTATAAAAGAGATAGATTAGTATGGCTTTTCATATATATTTTTGTCAGCAAAATATCTAAAAAATTTGTATCGCATAAACGGAACACGCACACTGCAAAAATGGTATATACTTCTGTTGGTCGCTTACTAGATTACCATGCGCTTGGGAGTGCATATAAACATGCTGTTAGTTACTTGGATGTGTTAACTATTACATATGCGCTCGTATCAATCTTTGGTTTTACAATTGCGTATCGATTTGTTTACGCCTTTTATCTCTCTCCGTTGCGCAAGCTTCCAGGCCCACTTCTTGGAAAGCTCACTTCCCTGCGGATTGAATCACGTATTGCGCGTGGACTTATTACATTCACCGGACGCGAAGACAGTGCCAAGTATGGCGACTTGTACATGTGCATGCCAAATGCCGTTGCCATCAGCCACCCTGACGACATCCGCACAGTGCTTGGCAACTCTGCAGTCAAAAAGGCACCGTACTATCGAATTGTCAAATTTACTGGCGTTGAGTCGACTCTTACTCTGCAAGACAACAAGGATGCCGGTGTCCGCCATCGACAGATCATACCTTACTTTCAGCCTCGCCATCTCGCCAAGATGGAAGACATAATCATGGATGAGGGCATCCACTTTATCATGAAAAATTGGAACAGACTGCTTGACCAGAGTACCACCGGAAAAGTGGAAGTAAATTACTGCGACACCATCCTCATAGCTGCTTTTGCGGTGCTTTCAAAGATGGTATTTGGCAGAACTCTTAACGAAATTAAGAGTGGCGATGCGGCTGCAGCTCGCTGGATAGAAAGGACATTCAAGTTCACTTGCGCACGTGCTATGATTCAGATCCTACCACCTCTTTTGGCAAAGGTATTATTTTGGCCTTGGGAGCACTACTACACGAGGTTTAGCAACTGTGCACACGAGGCAATCACTGCGCGTAAGAAGCTTATGAAGAAGCTAGAGGCAGAAAGCAGGATGGATGAAAAGCCGGTAGACCTGTTGCAGGCACTTATCGATGCTGAGGATAGCGAGACTGGTACCAAAATGAGCTATGAGGAAATCCACGCCGAGAGCCTGCTGCTGATGCTTGCTGGCGCCGACACAAACTCCTTTACCACCGTATGGACGTTGCATTTGCTGATGCTCTACCCGCATCACTACAGACGTGCTGTTGAAGAAGTGCGCTCTCTTTACAGCCAAGACCATGTCATTACATACAACGAGTGTCGCGAAACATTACCCTTTGTTGAGGCATGCATCTACGAGACCCTGCGCCTTTTTCCCGTTGTTGGCGGAATGATACCGCGAGTGTCGCCAAAGGGCGGCATTGTTCTTCAGGGCCATTTCATTCCCGAAAACACTCTGATATTTGTCAACATGGGGTGTGCCAACTACCACAGCAAGTACTGGGACAGGCCGCACGAGTACGACCCCATTCGTTTCATCAAGGACAAGGAAGCAGGGCGCAACTTGCTAACATTTAGTCATGGTAGACGCATATGTCCCGGGCGCTACCTTGCATGGTGGGAGATGCTTACGGTGCTTCCCAACATATTGAAGAACTACAACCTTGAGCTTCCAGCTGACTACACGCATCTTGGCCCCAATGTGCTTGACGAAAGAGGACTGCCCAAGGTCATGGATGCAAAGACGTTTGTGACATTTGCGCCTACATATGCTGATCGTGACTGCCGTTTGGTGATATCCAGAGCAGATGCAAAAGGCGAATAACAACAAGGACAAGAGAACAACAGGTGCTGGGACGCATGTAGGATTAGTGGTTCATACTCCTTGTCTAGCATGCTTTTGCTAATTAGATCCACTGATTTAATTATCCTTTCTTGATATTATACTTACACAAGTAGTTTATTTGCTTGTCATCTCCAAACTCAAGAAACCGAAGAGCACACTGCATTACCAATACAAAGCTTTATCGACAATTGTAAATGGCAATGTTTTTCCAGGCACAGGTATAGTCCCGCAAAGAACAGCGCATCTCGATCTTCATTTGTTGCAAGAAATGGCGAGTTCAGGCCAAAAAAAGCAAACCAGCAAGCATTTTCAGATAAGGAAAGTGGAGGTGCACATGATAGGATACGCTCCGAACACGCACGGCAGATATGCACCTTGCAATCATGAAACAGAAGTTGATGGCCCATCTGCCACAAAGCTACAGGAAGGAGCAACCGCCACACGTCAATCGTGCGGCGTGGTTCATTTCTTACAAAGATCTCACAAAGAAACATTACCAGTTTAACCGCAAGCCTTATTACTCATTATTTGTCTATGAAATGGAGGGTGTTCTTTTTGTTATTGTTTGCGTTCCGGTCGCTGCCGGATAGAAATGCAGATGACCACCTCCTGGCATTGGCAGGCTCTGGCGAGAACCGTCGGATGACGCCAATGCAAGGAAGCAGGAAGGGTGGATGTGAGCACAGAACCAATCAGATATTTTTCTTTTGGTTTTCGACTTGCAGCTGCGGGAGTGTAGAAGGATCGCCTCAATTCAACCCGCGTATTCAAAAGCAAAAGAGCAAAACACTCTCCCTATATCGGGCTGAAACAAAAAAATGGAACATGTTTGTGCACAATTTGTTCATTATTTATTTTCTCCGCTGCAGTCCACGCATAAGATGTGGAATGTGTCTGCATTGGTCATGCCGAGCTGCCCGTGCTGACTGGTGAATCGGAGGCAAATGCAGTCCATGTGTCCTGCATTCTTTGTTTACGTTTTTTAGATGTGCCAACCTGCTTGTGTAGGACAACACGCTAAGGAAGTTGTGGTTGGGCAAGATCCGCCACGGGTTAGATGAATCATAAGCAGACAACGACTGTGTTGTATTCTTTTGGCAAAACACATAGATATTACATTGTGCCGAAAATCCGAGTGCAAGTCGCAAGTCGGCATGAGAAGTAGCAGGTAGAAAGAAATGTGACGCCGATCTTTGAACAGGAAAACGACGCAGTACGATATCTCCCGCTTACGAGGATGGTTGCTTGCACACCGGAACAAGATATTGAACAAAATGCCGAGAGCAAACAATATCTCCGCCGCTGCTGTTGCTGCCGCACTTGAATGCTCCGCAGACAATGGTTGTTTGCACAGCATGTAGACGATCAACACCAATTGTGGTGTAATCGAATGGTGAAATTCCCACTCCCCTTGTCACAAGAAATAGTAGACCTGCTAGTCTTCACAGATGCATCACAGAAACCAGCCACAATGCTTTTGGATGTGAGGACATGTGAATAAACCACTGCAGACGAATATACGCTTGGGGAGATTACATCGGGAGAGAAAAAGGATTAACATAGTAAGTGTGTTGCCGAAGACCCACAGCATACACCTTGGAATTGCACACTCTGGTGGAAATCAGTGTCTGCTGTTTTTTGCAAATGCCCATGTACTCCGATCGGGGAGCCAAAAACAAGCTTGCAGAGACGCAGATCCAGACTTCTTACAGGGCTTGCTGTTGAACGGCCAGGGAAGAATCTAACCATCTGGCTGCAACTTCTCGCCCGAGCGCAGATCTGGCATGCATGGCCGAAATGGAGACGGCACATCTTGTAGAAAATGATACCCAGATTTCAACTTGCATGCTGTGCAACGTCTCTCCTCCAGTCTGACCTTGTTTCATTTAAAAAAATATAGAGGATTCAAACGCCGCCTTTGCATGCATCCAGAACTAAATGTGTGGTATGTGGAAGAAAGAAACGGGGGAGAGCAACAGATTACATGTGCTGTTGGTGCTGAAAAAGAAGTTGCATGGGATAGACCAGTAATCACAAATGACCATGCAAAGGGATGCAAGCAGCCGCTTTTTTGTTACCCAATGCACAAGAATCCCCATCCATTCACCTGATCCAAGCTTATTGGAAGTGTGTACTAACCTGGATGTGGACGGAGGGCGCTACACCCAAGCTCTTCCGAGGAAGGTACATACAAAGGCATGCGGAGAAGGGATGCTTGGTTTCAATACAAAAAACCCTCCCCCAGCAAGGCTGAGGTGTTGGGGAGGGGAATCGGGACTGCATGATGCTTGTTGCAACACAAGGCTTAGAAGCCCAATGCGCACGTCAGGGTGAGGCGATGCAAATGAAGACAGCGCAACAGGCAGCATGCGAAAGCGTGGCCTGTAGCTGCCTACTGCTGCTGCCTACTGCTGCTTCCGGTCAACGCAGGTGTTGAATCAGACCTGGCTGCCGTACAGCCTTGTGCTCTTCGTCAGTGCAGAAAGATTGGTGCGCATGGCGAAGGGATCGTCGGGAGCGGTGGTTGCAACATAAGCAGCAGCAAGAGCATCGGCGTCCGCAATTGCAACGCGGCCGACATGCCTGAATGATCTACCTTTTGTTTTCTGGCACACTCCAGCGCGGCATGCTTGTCCGCCACAGCATACCACAAGGAGAGATTATTGGCTGGCCGGTTGGAAGAATGCAAACGAACAGATGCCCAGCAGCTGCGATAGATCTGGGAACCGAAGTCTGCATCGCGTGCATGCGCAACAACAGAAAATCGAGCCATACCACAGACAACATAAGACAGCGGAAGGCAACGGAAGGCACGAGAAAGTGGGAGGAGCAGGGAAGGGATACGCGGAACGTGTTGCGCTAGAGGCGTTGATGACACAGAGCGGTCCAGAGGAAAAAAAACAAGCAAGAAGCTATTCTCCCTGCGTTTTTTGTGGCGCCCAGGAACGCTGGGAGTGAAGAAAAACGCTCTAGCCCAAGGAACCAGAGTGCAGCCCAAGATGGCAGATGGCGGAAAGCAAAATGAAGGAGAAAAACGAAAACAAGAATGTGGGTGAGGGTGGGGGTAGGTTTGGGGCACAAATAGCAGGGGAGGGGGTATATGACCCAGGGACGGGGTGGGTCGTCTCGTTATCTTAGCATGGATTCGGGTTGTTTTGGCAGCCCATCCTTTGCGGGCTACAGCCATGTTCAATCTCCACTTCTCATCTGTGCGCTTCCCTCCTTGACGGGAACGCACTCGCATGCTTTCCACCGAAAGGAGAAAAGGAAAAAAGGAAGGACCAGAAGCTAGCTATGGTAATATTGGCACAAGGCGCTCTCTTTTCTCTTAATCACTTCGTAAGCATGGCGGAGATATTCTTTTTGGGCGGCTGAAGCAGCAGGCATGGAAGAATGCCATGTCATGAAATCAAATAAATAGCCTCCGTTGTGGCCCATCTTTCTGTCTGTCCCTCACACCAACAGAACCCCAAAAACTATCATCCACTTTCTTCACATCCGCATTTCCTGCACACTTTCTCAAAAATAGAGCTTTTCTCACCTGCTTTTCGGCGCCTGCTTTCAGCTTTCACTTGGACCAGCTTACTCCTCTGCTCTACGTCCCCTACCCGACACACACTCAGCAACTAAACAACTCCACTGCACTCTTTCTATAAGAAATGGCTGCCATCAATGCTCTGCCCGTCTTCTCCCTTGGAAAGCAGGACCGTGACTATCCAAAGAACATTATCGATGAGGACGAGGACTGCTAACACAGCCAGCCATCCGGAGCTATCAAGACCGATCACTTTGTTCTTGATGGTATGCTCGTAGTTTTTCGGTATCGCTTGGACATGTTGTTGGGTGTCGTGGAACACTGTTCTGCGCCCCCTTTTTTCTATTGCAAAAGTGTGGCTAAATGAAACAAGAAACAGTAGTGCTCCTCCGATCCTTTGCCAAGCAGCATCATCTCACAGGCAAAGCATGGGCCGTGCCCACGCCAAACCAAACCAGACATGTCTACTCTTGTTTACCACTGTCACTCATAAAACACTGTTAGCTCATCCCTTCTCTTTTGTTTGCATCACATCTACACAATAAATAAAAGAATCTCATTCTACGCTTTCTTTCTTCTGCAAATCCAATAGTGGCTGATACGAGTGCTCTACTGTCCATCTGATTGGTATCGTTGCTGTGGAAATACACACAGCAGCGGGCGATAAAACAGTATACTTTCTCTCACTATTGCAACACTTTTCTCCACGCATACCATGCCAGCGTGCATCTGCCATTCTTCAGCGGCTTCAGATCCTGCTTCGCATCCCGTATTGTAGGGCCTTCTGTTTCTTTTACTGTCCAGAACAAAAAGAACTGTGAGTGTATTATCGAATAGACGCACACCTAGTTCTTATTGTCCACAAACATCATACATGCACATGCTTCCTATTCACTCATGCCACATTGTGCGAATTGCTGAAGCGTACTGCGATGCACTTGTCAGGGTTGCGGATCGGATCGGCCATCAGAAATAAAGCAATCCATGGGCATTTTCCAGCACTTGCTTAGTTTTTCAATGTAATTGCGTATTCATAAACCACCTCCATTTATAAAACAAAGCCAGAGTCTATAGTTCTTGTCTTAGTGTCCTGCCTTTTAAAGTCAAAACCTTTTGAAGAACATTTGTTTACTCGTTTGGCTATATTGCTGTTTGTGCTGTAACAACAGCTCATCTAAGCGTCATATACTATATCTATTCTCTAATGCTACTCAGCAATGATGAAAATAAAGAGATTTGGCTTTTTGTCTGGTGAGGAAACATTTTAGCACACACTATGAGGAACTAGATAATGACACATCATTGTTTGAAGCAAATGGTATCTCTCCATACAACATACAGCATTTTCCGTGCCAAAAAGACTTTCTATAGACTAAATGAATTCTTAAACAAATACGAGTTACTCTAATGCACACCGTGCAATTCGTTGCTTGCCTACACTCCCGTTTTTACAATAAAACTTGTTCATATTAGACCCCCGAGCCAAGGAACATTGCACGTATACGAAAAACGGAATGTGTATCGCTGGGGAAATGCATGTTTTCTCCTTGACGATGCAAATATCCACAAATATATCCTATTCTAAACATCTACTTGACTGCGTGATGTCTGGCCAACATTATCTATGCGTGTGAAGGCATAACAAATCAAGAATCGTTTTCGTTGATGTGATTCTTGAATTAAGTGCGAGTAAAAAAGAACATCTATGCATCAAAATATGAGAATAATAATTTCCACTCTGCACGTATCCTTATTTTTTGGGGGCTTCTTGTCAATATTGTCAACAATATTATTACCAGATCAACACCAAAGTCCGCTTAATTAGAACATCTGGACCATTAGTTCATAATTAGAAGCAAAACCCCCAACTACTTCTAAAGATCAACAATAAAATTCATAGTGCTGGTTGTTATTGTGCCAAAATATGGTGCTTTGTGAATATAATGTTAATTTTTCTTTTTAGCTACCAAGTTAATATCAATAAAACACAATATCTGCTTGTCTTTTAACAATAACATGTCAGTCACGTTTACAAAGTGTACAAGAATAAGTTAATGATACTCAGAAATGGCTTGCCCAGTGCTTTGAAGCGCTTGTATTGTTTGCGCTTTCTTGCATTATTTTCTACATATCACATGCTTTACCAAATAATAGTCTGCTTTCCTTTGAATTAAAGATATTTTTGTCAATAAAACAGATAAAAAAAGCCCAAAGGTCTAAAGCCAGCGGGCCGCATTGTTTTAGCCACTAGCTACATTGGACTGAATTTCGGGATGTAATATAGCATGTATATTTTGTTGGTCTTTGAAAATACATAAATGGGACATAATAAAATAATAATTCAAAGTGCTAATATCTTTTGCAAGTGCTTTTTCACAGTTCTACATTAAATACAAAAAACGTCTCAATAGCATTCTCTTGCGTTTATAAAAACATAAGCGTCCAGTAGACCTGAATATGATAAAGTCCAAAAAGTAATTTGTTCTTTTTTCTACACGCGTATACTCCGTAGTTTAATGTTTATATTCTATTTTCTTGATAATGTCTGAGACATTGCAAGCTTATCGCATGTCACCTTGGCCAGTCTACGATAGCGATGATTCTGACAGCGATGCTTAAGACATGGCGCCTATTTATAAAAATGTTATTTTGACACAGAGAGGAGTATATCAGTATTTTTTAAGCAACTAGACTGAATAAGCAACCGGCTTGTTTGAAATTGGAATTAAAATACACAAGTAATATTAAAAGTGCACTTTTCATAGAGCTACAAATCCCAATTTTGAATAGAACACCTATAGACAATACAAAGTTTTCATACAAATAAAAATTAGCATAGAATAGAACACACTAGCACCATATTGCAGGGTTATCTGCGTAGTGCTGAGGAACGAGACTTGTTATTGCAGAGTTTACTCAAAATGAATATTGTCTGTGCATAAACAGTTTCACACTGAATCAAAATTAGATGCAAGCCAATCTAATCAAATGCTCTATCATGTGATATGTGTATGGTATGTTGACAGCCAATGAAAATTTATTGACAGCAATAAACATTCTTCGATCGCTTTTGACGCGTAAACGTCGACGCGTGCGCGTACAGGCTTTCACGTTTGAAAGACAGTTAATAACCATTCCACACAATAAATCAAAGCCTTCATTCTCAAACACCCTTTCTGCTCTTCTACTTTTCTACACCCTACGTTTATAATTCGAGGATTCCTTTATTTTCAAAGAAGCTCCCCAATAAGGACGCTGCGATACATCATTACTCACTGCATAGCGTCTACTCAGAGTGGCACGAGACAAATTGCAGAGCATTAATAGGAAGCCTGGATCAATTTTCTGTTTGAATTTAGCTTTGCTAGTTTTGAATTTTCGGATTCTCTGCGTGTAAAACATGTTCTACGCAGAAGCAATATTGTCAAAGAAGGGCCCGCTAGCCAAGGTTTGGCTTGCTGCGCACTTGGAGCGTAAGCTCACAAAGGTTCAGCTTTTGCAAGCCAGCATCCCCACCTCTGTTGGCGCGATTATAGGCCAAGACCAAGGGCCTCCTCTAGCGTTGCGACTGTCGGGACAGCTGCTACTTGGCATTTCCCGCATTTATGCCCGGAAGGCACGATATCTGCTAGAAGACTGCAATGATGCGCTTATTCGCATCCGAATGGCGTTCCGTCCTGGCGCAGCAGATATTACTTCTGACACTGTTGTTGCAACGCATACAACAATTACACTTCCGGAGGCCTTGACAGAGTTTGACATGATGCTACCTTCTTCTCTGCGTGTCACAGGCAGCGGTAGCGATGACATGGCTCAATGGGGAGGAGGGCTTGAAGGGGTGTACGGAACAGAGATGGCTGCTGCTGTGGCTCTGAATACCTCTAGGATTCAGGATATTACTCTTGCAGAACAGTCCTTTGACATTTCGGCAGTTGCACGTGGAGCAGGAGGTGATGACGAAGGAGCGCTTGGCGAGGGGGACCTTTTGGGGCGTGATGACGATTTCAGACTTAATCTTGATGAGGATTTTGTATTCTCACCGCTGCCACAGCAGATTTCAGAACCAGTATTTGAAATAGACGACAGTGCGCTCGAGCCCGAAATTGGACGTGATGCGATGCGGAGGTTGGACGAGAGCATGGTTGACGTTCAAGCAGAGGCATTGCCGCTACTTGGAAAGGAGCTTGCTGATGATCGTGGTCGTATGGCTGATCTAACGCGTGAGGACCTTGAAAATGTTGATGGCAGTGATATGCTTCAATTTGGCAAGTCAAGCCTTTTGGGAATGTCCTACGGGCCAGATGGCACACCGATGGTTCCAACAACCCAGGAGGTAGCGCTACAGGTTGTTGAAGCCGAAGTACTAGCGCAGAGCGCCAATCAAGCGAGATCCAACAAGCGTCGTCGCTTGAATCTTTCCGAACTTGTAGCCAACGAAACAACATCTCTTTCGCCAGATGAGATTCGCAGCCGCTTAAATGATGCGGCCGATATAATGCGTATGCCTACTTACCTTCCGGTGTCGAATTCAGCACGACTAGAGGACATGAGCTCGGCAGCCATTGCATCTCGGCTTTTAAGTTCCAGCGTCCAGTCACCATTTGCTGCGCTGTTTGCAGTTTCGGGCCCAGAGACTGAACAGGAGGTGCCCATGGACGCAGCTGGCGATATAAGTATGCTAGGTGCAAGCGGCGTTTTTGGCTATCCAGAGCAAAGTATGTTAGATCGGGGACATGTTGGACCATTTGTCCCTGATAACGAAGCCCTGGACGCAGATGAGTTTAGAATTCAAGATGAGGGTGATGGTGTTGGATTTGGTGTTGCGGCAGGGACGACAGCCAATCAGCTTGACGCAGAGCTGCTTCTTGCGGACAAGTCTATTGAACAATTGGAACGGCTGGAGGAAGAAAGCTTCCAGCGCCAGGCCGACGAAAAACACCATGAAGGTATTAGTCTGTTTGCCAAGACATTGCCTGTACGTGATGAGGACATTAGTCTTGCGGCTTCGCATCTTACGGATCAGGAAGCTGGAGAACAGAGGAACGGTGGATTGCTGCCGTCTGTCGATGTGGAAACCGAAGCTACCGCAGCAGCCACCACTGTTTCAGGACACAGCAAAAGCACTATTCGCGCGATCCACATGCTTGATTCTGCATGCAAAGCAGAGAACATACCTGTGTCAGAAACCTCATCGCCTCGTGATGGATCATCTCTTTCGTTTGCGAATATAACTCAGGGCGCTAGGCGTAATGATTCAGTCAAGCTGTTTTTTGAGCTGCTTGTGCTGAAGACAAAGGACTTTATCGATGTCAAGCAGCAGGCACCGTTTGAGGATATACTCATTGCACCTCATTCAAAGCTTCGGAGAGCGGCAGAGTCGATTCAAGTCTCAACAGCACACACTGTTACCAGTGCCGCTGGTGTGTAGATCGTTAATGCCTCTCATACTATACTTTTTGGATAAGAAATTATCTGTACTCGTTTTGTATGTATCTTGCTGTTTTGGAAACTACGTATTATCAAGTGTTCTTTGTTTTTCTTGATGGCGCTTGTTTTGGTAGATTCAAGCGCCGCCGATTTGGATGAAGCAACCGGGATCGGTCATAATCTCGAATAATCGATCTAATCATGTAACATAATTTTTGAAATATTTTTCAACTGTATCCAAAACATCGCTTACTGGTGTAAAAGTGAATGGTATTGCTTTTCTTCTTTAGGCTTTTGTATACTAAATATTTTCCCAATTATAAAGAATATTGGACATTGTCAGTATTTCAAATTAGACGCAGATAGAAAATGCTAGGTGCTTTGGTTGGATTTAGATGTTTGGGGAGAGAGAGGATAGTTACAGCAGCAGGCAGAGCCAATATATCTACGACACTAGCGGTGCACTCGATCGGAAAGTCTGTACTTTATGACCTCACTGCTAACAAGAAAAATCCAGACAAGACTAAAGATGGTAATACAGCGAGCAAAAGGTCTAATAGAAACCATAGTGGGGTCGTAGTAGCGACCAAGGACGCCAAAACAAGCACAATGACAAACGCTCTGGGGTTTATCAAGCTAAATAGAAAAACAAGTACACAGCGTGCAAAGGCACCAGTGCAATCGCTTACTTCCAAAATGGTGGAAGCCAAAGGGAATCCGCATCAGACGAAAATCGAGGCAGAAAGGCTTACAGAAAAGCTCAAGGACGATACCCTTGAAGCGTGGCAACGACGCAAAATAGAGCTCAGACTGAAACTAAAAGGCGAAGGCTGGGATCCAGCAAAAAAACTGGCGACATCCAGCATGGAAAAGATACGGCTGCTGAATGCCGAATTTCCAGAGGTTTGGACTATGAAGCGGCTCTCTGGACAGTTCAAAGTTTCCCAAGAGGCCATTAGGCGCATTCTGAAATCAAGGTTCCAGCCATCCGAGAGCCATACCCAGAAGCGCGAGAAGAAGCGCAATATGCAGATCAAAGAGTACAAAAATAGTCGGCTGGATCGGGTGCAAAAGACAAAGTAGCCTAAAATTTAGTAGTCTGTCTGTGGAGCCAACTAGCTGGGGCTCGTTTTATAATAGATCTTTTTAATTTAGCGGAAAGTAATCTTTATATTTTAAGTCTTCTTATCTGCCAGTCAGCGGCTAATGGCGAACGATTTGCGAAAGAGCGGACGGGCTAGATATTTGGACATCAGCAATAGTCGCACGTGCTACTGCATCAGCCTTACAAGCATATGAAAAAATTGAGAAAGCGGTGTGGAGAGCTGTGATCTTTTTTGGAATTTGCGCCATGTGACAGAAGGTGCCAATCTGTGCCATAAAGTGCTGTATGTGCTTGTTTTGTCACGTCTGTTGCTGCTGAAAGTCGTATGCGTCCACAGCAGAGATAAAAGACTAATCCAACAAAAAGGAGGCGGAAATGAGGGCTGGAGGCGCCTGCTATAAAAAGACGCCTTGGTCGGCATGCAACACAACGGGTAGGGGTTACCAACTAGTAGCTATCTAATCTTCAGTTCCTGTTCTTTACATTATTCTTATTACATTTTCCCACTCTGCCTCTTTCCTGTACCCAAAAACACGACAAACCACTGCAACCAATCACTAGTGCAATTCAGAGAAATGGCAATCGACGGCTTCATTTCTAGTGCTGTTATCGACCAGCTTTCGGGCGTACTGACATCGCTGTCTCCCGAGGACCGCAAAAAGGAGGTTGGCAAGGTGAAGGCGGTGTATGCTTTTGAGGTTGTAAACTCCCAGGGCAAAAAGCATTATTTTGTTGTTGATTTGAAGCAGACGGGAAAGGTCACTGACGCGGCCACTGAAGAGGAGGCTGCAAAGGGCCAGCCCAAACCCGACATCAGCATTACAGTTAACGACGAGACGCTGTTGAAGATTGCCGATGGCAAAACAACCGCTGCTGGTGAGTTTATGAGCGGAAAGGTCAAGATCAAGGGCAACATGATGCTTGGCATGAAGCTCGAGCCACTGCTCAAGCGCTTTAAGAAGCTTGCAGAGAGCCTCCCACCACCGACATCAGCACCAGCAGCAGCAGAAGGCTCAGGTGCCGCATCCTCAGCCCAGGACATTGTGGTCAAGGGCTACCAAGGGAGCCTGGTTATTGCTCAGATTCTCAAGGTATTCAGTGCTGATAAGGCAAAGCGCGAGGCAGCCTTGATGAAGACCAACGCTGTGTTCCAAATTGATCTGGATGGCCCAGATGGCATAAAGTCGTGGGTGCTTAATCTGAAGCCTGGCGCTAGTGCAACAGATGTTGTTCTTCCTGGAACCGCAGCCCAGAACAAGAAGACCGCTGGAGTGACACTCATCCTCAAGGACGCCGATTTTGTCGATCTGGCCTCAGGAAAGCTCAACGGACAGAGCGCTTTTATGGGCGGAAAGCTCAAGTCAAAGGGCAACATTATGCTGGCTCTAAAGCTGGATAATGTTCTCAAGACCGCCAAGGACACTGGCGCCAAGCTGTAGAGATGAATCATGCCAAATCTCTTTTTTTTTTTCTACTTTTGTTTCTCGCTGTCATGTGTTTTTACTGTAAAATCCTAGCCATTTACTTAACGTGCTACTGTGCTTTATTTTGCGACAAATCTTGCTTCATGTCAGTGGTTTTGATATCTAAAGCTGTACGAAAACAGTCAGGTCGTCGTATGCTGCAATATACAAACGCACCATCACAAATTATACGACTTGTTCGGTGCAGGCTGCATCACCATGGCAATACATGCCCACCAGACAGACACATATCGCAAGCGAACCACATTGGGATATTCTGCACATTAGTAGTAATGCCAGTAGTTGGAGATAAAAAATAACTAAAGTACGTGTGTCAATATCCTTTTATTCTTGTCGGTGTCCATATTAGTGATATACGAACTCGAAAATAAAGGCAGACATTCTTCCTCACATTTGAGAACGAGAACTTGTTTGTCGTTAATGTAAAGAGCAGCGTCTGCTAATAAATAAAGCTATTCAGTCATAATGTGGATGTTATGAGCTTGCACATGCTTTTCTCTCGCAATAAAGTCTTCAGTCGATCCGAGAAGAGAGAGATCTTGTGAGCTCACTCTTCAGCACCATTATTTCTAGCGACATCAGAACAATACATGGACAAACGCTTTATGTATCCTCAATACACAATACAATTTCTTTTCTATCAATGGAGTAGTTTAAACTAGGGATATCATTTCTTTTTTAGAGACCAGGCTTTGTTGTTGGAAATCGTCCACCTAATCGGATGTTGGATATCCATTGTGCGAGCAGAACAGAAAAGGCAAGGCTTATGCCGAAAGGAAGTGGTTTTGAAACTGGCCTATCTTTGTGATGATGATAGCTCTTTATGTTTATAGGCTGCGGCGTGCTATAAAGCTTTGGGGATTGGTTTTATGTCTTTGTGCAAGTCCAAAGTCTACGGCTTATTTATTTTTTAAGCAAAAAGCATGGATGTTCAGATGACAAACTAAAGGAAACATCGGACACCCTTTTATGGACGCGCTAAGACAAAGTGGATTTGTAAAAGCGCCTTTCTTGTTGTCTCAACGATGATAGAACAGGAGGCAGCTGGCCATTTTGTAATGACAGACTCACGTTCTTTGCACATGGAGTTTGTTTACAGCGGACACGAGCAGATGTTTAATGAAAAGTGGTTTGTTTTGCTGCGTATGAAAAAGCTTGATAACTGTATACTACATTTCTTTCTCGGCTACATTGGAGTCTGGGGTATAAAACATGCACACCTGGACAGAGGTCACATCCAGTGAGGTTTATCTTCCACACGCTTTGCATTTTACCATTTTAATTATATATTGTGTATACACTATTCGTGCGACATCGCCACAAGCATTTCATTTATTTAGCATATCAAGAGTACATATTACTGCATTACATTTGGTTCCCGAGGAATAATGAATCATTGGCAGGTTTGTAAAGTGCATCCGGAACCAAAGGTCTGCCATTGCGGCCATTGTGAGGCACAGCGCAATGCATACGCTCCAAAGTCAGCATTTCCATTCACAGCCTTCCCATTCCCCCATAGCCTCTTAGAGCGGCCTGGAACCCACGAATTTACTATTACGCGAACTGTGGGGCCTGCCGAGAAAGAGAAGACCTGCGAATGCCATGCGTGTGCACCCCGCAGCCATTGTGCCCATAGCTATACTCCATCTTACCACGCGCACAACCACGGATCACATTGCCATTGTTAACGTTTGAACATGTTTAACCACATTTATGAACATCACCATTGAGGCGCGAAACAGCCGCATTTGAGAGCAAAAATGAGAAGATTGGGAGATTGTTTGCCTATTATTTGCTCAGAACTCCATGTACTTAGGTACTTTGAACATTTCATAGATTTCATAATTCGGAAGCTTTTTTATGAGGCTGAGCGGCAGTTCTTTATTACTTTCCTACTTTATTTAATAAAACAAAAGCATATTAGCTTAATAGAAGACGTGCCTTTGTTGTATCAATCAATATATACGTAATTTATCTTCTTATTAGCATGTACACTTTGCTAAGCATTCTTCACTTGTCAGCATGATATAATGACTGTTGCTGCTTCTGTTGTTCTTAAATGTAACTGAAAAGAAAGTCATGCAAGAAAAAACAACACTATCAGATGGTCATATTCACGTGTAACGCCATTAATCTTTTTTTTTACAAATGTGACAATGGGCCTTAAGGTCGGTATTTTTTTCAGATGGTAATGTTTATTTGAGGAGACGTCCCACCGTCTTATACAGCCTCTGCAATCTTGTTAGGTAACACCTGATTACATTTTACACGTGTTCATCACCATGTTAGCTTGAATAAAGGCTTTAGTTCACGCGACCTTTACATTTTCATTTGAGCGTATGTTAGTCACAGTTGTAGCACATTTAATTTATTTAATCATTCACAAAGATACCTTGTTGTTTTATACTTTTGTCAACAATTTCGTTCGGGGATGTTAAGCTGTCTTACTTGGGTAGCACTCAAAGGACGCTGCAGATGGTTTAACGGGTATATCAACACACAATGTGAATTAGCCGCTGGTGAATTACATACGTTATCTTTCTAGGGATCAACTGCAAAGGCAATGTTGCTCCCTGATAAGAATTCAAACATAGAAATCATCCATCCACTGGCTCAGCAATTGGTTTCAACAAACGGTAGCAGCACTTTTTGGCTTGGATAATGTAAAGTGTGCATCTGGGCTGCCACATCCACAACCCCTCATCCTGAGCAATGGATCATATTCGCGTTGTTTTAAATAAAAAGTATCTCCCCTGTATGCAAATAAAAGCAAAGGATGCACAATCGTAACCCGATATAAACCGCCATAATGCATGGATCTTCCGCCATGCAGAAACAATGTTGTCCATCTGTCGTGCATTTCAATGTGCGCTCAGACATGCTGTTGTCGAAAGGCAAATGTTTTTTGCCAACATAATCTGATGGCGCATTATTTTGTGCATTCGGCATCCACACTACACCAGATATCAACTTTTTTTCTGGCTGATTTGGTGGAAACAAATCATTTATGTTGAAAAAGGGAACAAGTGGTTACGGCAGCAGTGTCCGTCTGTGCGCGCATTGTAAAAAAGAATATCTTTTGACAACCAGATGGAGGCTGCGGAATAATCTGGAAATGTGTTCTCTTTCAGGAAAAAGAACTTTTTGTTGAAACACGTTTTTTTGGCAATAAAAAACAAGCAAGAATGGCTGGCAACTTTTGGATTAGCTGACAAAAGAAGCAGTGCGTGCTTTACAGCACAATGTACGCTACCAGAAAAAAGATGTAGAGTGCTGAAATTTGTGGCTAAACAGACTATAGAGTATACAGGAAGAATCCACAAAATGTTGGCTTTTTGCCTCTTCATAGTCAAATTGTAAGCAGGGCCAGAGTAGAAGACAATGTACGGAAAAGTATAGTATCCTTGCAACAAAATAAAAAACAAAGGGAAGGGGGACGTGTCCTGGAAGGTGCTACACTGGAAAGGTAGAAAATCAGAACAATGGGAGAACGTTTCCTTTTCTAACAATAAGAAACGCTCAGAGTGTTGAAACGCAGCTAGCGGCTGAATCAGCATCTGTCAATGAAAAGCAACACGGAGGGAGAGGTTCTCTTATTATACCACCACTGTGATGCTTTTGGCCCAGCAGGACCGACGCTTGGGAAGAGCCGGAGAAAGAGCTAGCTTCGGTGCTTGAGATGGCCCTGGTTACCACTACTGTTAATGGTCTGCACAGTGCTGATTTCTGCAGCTCCCCAGATGGAAGCAGAAAATGCGCTAGCTAGCTGTTGCTACTGTGTGCTGCCAGCGCTAGAAAGGGGGGAGGGGCTGGCATCCAAGCGCACATACACGCGCATGCATCAGCTGCATGCAGAAGGCGGCCGCACAGTGGTTGCTTATAAGATTCATTTCAGCCAGTCCGTGGCAATAGCGACCCTTCTCCGCCGGCACAAAAGAAGCCAGGGGCGATCAGGTCGAAATCTGGGTGTCTTGAAAAATGATTTGCACAAAGCCAGAGATAGTGCAAGATGAAGAATGCGCTTTGACTGCTGCAACTCCAACTGCGGTAGCGCAGCAGCAACAACAACATCTGTCGCAATAACAAAAATGGAACGGTAATTGCAGCTGCGCTGGAGCATACTCTGTCAAATAAGAGATGCCCAGCTTGTTGCTCTTGGCCTCACTCACAAAGCGCAGCCAGGGATGCTTATAAGCCATCGCTGCTGCTCTCCCTGGTCGACACACCCCGCACTTTCTACTGTCCTCTACCATCTTCTCTTTCTTCTCCCTTCTTCTGGTATCAACCTCAATACTTTTACTGCACCACCACACATCGTCTGTCTTTTTTCTGGACATAACATCCAAGCCCCCCCTTCTGCCGCCTCTAACATTCAAGCAGCAACAGAAAGCACCAACGCCAGTTGCCGATTCTTTCTTTAATTACACCTACTCTTGTAAGACATATCACTGAGTTTATTCTGCCTACCGTCGGTTCCGTTGCGCAAACATTTAGAACAAGTCTGAGATCTGTTCAACATTGGTTTGAGATATTGTTGTTATCTGCGACTCATATTGCAGTCCTTTGTATTACACGATCTATTCACCGCAGACTTACCCCGAATCGCTTAGAGCATAGGCCAAGCCAGACATTTTGGCCTCTTTTTGTCGAGAAACAATAAAGGTCAGTATTCCACGCAAATGAGGCTTTTCGTCGGCGAGGTGCGCATTCGGCACAAGTGAATTGGAATGAGCTGCAGCAGCACCATAACCTTGGCTGGTTGTCACATGCGCATGGTCTCGTGTGGGCCGCCGGGTCGAAGAGCGAGCGCAGATGCTGCTCTTTGCCTGCGCCATTCTCCCCCAGCTCCCCTCACCTGCTGCCGCGCACCGCCTCTTTTACAGCCTTTGTCCTTTGGACGACGGCGCCATTATATGTTATTATACAAAGAGACACCGAGACCTGGTTCCAGCATGCCTTTTGTTTGCTGCGTCTCTTGCGCACGCCACCAGAGGAGAGCACAGCAAACGGCGAGTCCCTGGACGGTGTCAGAAAAAGCCGCTTTTGGTTGTGGTGAAAGAATATAAGGCATTGCATATAAAGCGGCCGCAGAGAAGACAAGACAGCCGCCAGCCGCAGCGAAGAGCATGCCCAGGCTTTGTACAATGCTTCTTTGCATCTATTCCATGTGTAAAGACTGCCTCCATTCGTTGTGCACATTGTGCATATCTACCAATTCAGCATGCTATAACCTCTGCTAATAATCCCCTGGAGGGACGTGTCTTGCCTTTTCTTCTATATATAGTAGGTTACTCCGTCGCTGTCTCTGCCAACAGAACACTCCCCACTCATTTTGACCTGTCATTAGATCTATTGCATCCACCACTCTTCATCTTCTTCTTCGCCACACATTAAAAATGTCGTACTGCCTCAAAAAGTCACCTTACTTTGTCGACGATGCCGGCGTCCCAGTTCCTACCTACAAATGCGACGGGGAGGAGTGGGTCAACCTCCCCATCAACCTCTCCAACAAGGACCAGACTTATGTCTTTAGCAAGTGCGGAGTTGAGAAGAAGGCTGCTAGCTGTTCCTGCGCTGCCTGCAAAGCCGCCACCGAGGCAAAGAAACAGGCCGAAAAGTGCACGTGCAAGACTTGTGTTGATGCTGCTGCCGAAGCAAAGAAGAAGGCTGAAAAGTGCCCGTGCAAGGACTGCGCCGAGGCCGCTAAGGCTGCTGTAAAGAAGTGCACTTGCGCTGCCTGCGTCGAGGCAGCAAAAAAGAAGTGCACCTGCGCTGCCTGCGTCGATGCAGAGAAGAAAAAGCAAACTCCCTGTGCCGAGTGTGTTAAGGCTGAGGAAGCAAAGAAGCAGGCAGAAAAGTGCCCGTGCAAGGCCTGCGCCGATGCCGCTGCAGAGGCAAAGAAGAAGGCCGAGAAGTGCCCATGCAAAGCATGTGCTGAGCCGCCAAAGAAGTGTCCATGCGACGATTGCGCCAAGGCAGAGAAAGCAAAGAAGCAGGCCGAGAACTGTCCGTGCAAGGCCTGCGCTGACGCTGCAGCTGAGGCAAAGAAAAAGGCTGAAAAGTGCCCATGCAAGGACTGCGCCAAAGTAGAGAAGAAGCCCAAATGCGAGTGCTCGTCTTGCAAGGCCGTTGCAAAGCCTGCACCAGCACCAGCACCGGTAGCTGTTACGGTCAGTCCTTCTCCATTCGCATCGGCGTGGAGCCCATTCAACAACTACCGTCGTGACGTGCCATGCTACCATGGAGGCTTTTTCAGCAACTTTGCCTCCATCATGTAAGCGCTTGCCAGAGCATTCTATGGTACCCAAATCAAACACAATATCGCGATCGTTACTCTTTCCATGTATAACTTTATATTTGCATTGCGTCTCTGGCTCATTCTCCGAGCACTTTTCCCACCGCTTGCCTCCTCCACTGGCTGCTTGGAGATTCCTCCCTATAGCTCACACTTTCTATTTTCATTTATATTGTATAAACCCTACACTATCAAATATTGTGGATGGCCATGTCGGAACTGATTTCACTGCGGCAATTGTTTTTAGATAGACTAGCAACATTTATCGACCATATTGTATTTCTCACAACATATCAATGTGAGTCCCAACAAGGCTGCAAACATAGCATCTGCCTACAACGTCTATATGTTTAAGGATATTTGTGTTTCTTTCTATTTATTTCTATTTGCATGTTGCTTTGCAATATACCTTATTGCTGCAAAAAACTTTGAAAATGAAACCAGACATATAAAGCGTCAAGTCACTATGGCAAAGACACAATGGCCGGAATTTGACCTTTCCCTACCTATAAGGGCACGGTTATTGACAAGATGTTAAAAGGCGGACTCAGGATATCCCGGCAAATGCAGCCGTCCCAGCTGCGACTTGCATGGCTACTGACGGATGCTGATGTATACCGGTTGCAATGTGAAAGCTGAAAATTAAAATATAATGCATGTTACCACAGGTGAGGCGCGTTGCTTTCTATTGTAGACATTGCTGTTGGTGGGGCTCTTTATCCTGCACAGCTTCAGCAACAGGCACCACGCGAAAAAGGGAGAAAAAAATCAAGACCAGCGCTTGGGGGGCATGTGGTTGGGAGGGCGTGGCTTAATGCTGGGTGTTGGGGAAGCTCGGGAGAAAAGAGATGCGTCAGTTTGGGCGGGCATGTGTCACGGACGTGGAGCATGGTGCCTGAGCCAGAAGCATCCAGCAGCGGCACAGCTACCGCAGCAGAAATCAGAAGGCCAACGAATCGAGCGGCTGGGATTGGTAGCATTGTCGTCGCCCACTGTAACCAGACAGAGCACAAGGCCCGAGCTAGCTAAAGAAAACGTAAAAAACCCCACCAGCGGTAATGCGGATAATGCAGCTAAAAATATACAGCCTTTGAAGAATGATTTATTCATAATGCGCCCTGCTGCCACGTGGACGGATGCGCCTTGAGCAAGAAGAAAAAATGAAAAAAACAAATGAAAACGTGGATGCCATCAGCAACCGCTGGGCTGGCTGGCTGGCTGGCTGGCTGGTCTTCTGAGATTGCCGTCAGCCAGACAAGACATTCAGGGACCTGCGCGCAAGCAAATAAGATTGGCCGCCAGAAAACAACAGAGAGAAAGCGCAGCCCACACAGCTTGCTGGCTTTCCGTTTGTGAGAATCGCTGCAGCCGAGGACAGAGGGGGTGGGGATGGGCAATCTCAGTGAGGATCGTTATGAGGAGCACGGCAAATGGTCCATCCACCAAAGAGCAAAGGAGAAAAATATGAGCCCTTTTTTGCGGAGAGCAAAATAAGGACACAAAGAAGCAAAAAAGCCTATTCTGTGCACAGTTTTTAACCCAGTTTTTCTGCTTTCCAGACAGACAGACAGCTCCTTTATGTGCAACGAACGGCCAGACTGGTTTTTGGCACTACGTCTTGGAAAAGGCAGCAAGGATATTTTTGCAATATTGTCTTGGCTTTCTTATTCTCCTTTTCTTCCAGAAAGAAGTGGCCAGGACACACACATCGGTGATGTAGACAAATGTAGGGGGGAAAAGGATCTTTGTCATATCGGATTTGGCATTGGGTTATTTGCACCTCCCCCCACCACCAACTCTACTGATGATGTTTTTTATTCCCAACGATGTTTGCTCATCGGTTTTCTATTTAAACGGCTGCTCGTTCCCTCGTCACTTCTTTTGTCCCAGCGTTGCCATCTAATTTCTCCACATCTAAAGCTTCTCTTATCCCAGGCACACGTTTATAAATACTCCTTTTTTGTCCACACTTTTCTCTGTATATCTTTTCCAGCACAAAACACATACACAGACACAGCGATGAGCCATTTCCACTACGACTTTTCCAAGACTGGCGCCTTTGACATCACCAACGGTGCCGACACTGTCACCATCAACAGCGTAAAGCACGTTGTCGACGTTTGCGTCTGCGAAAACTGCAAGAAGATTGTTGCTGCAAAGAAGGCTGCTGCTGCAAAGAAGGAGGAATGGACATACAAGTATGTCTACACTCCTCCAGCTCCAGCTCCCAAGCCATGCTGCCACCATCACTGCCACTGCCACCACTAATTACCTCTGCGTTCTGGCGCTGCTTCTCGTTGTAACTCAAACCACCGTATTTTAACGCCAATGCTTTGGTATTTTCTGCAATGCGCGTCGTTCGTAGCCTCCTCTTTTCTGTAGTTTTTTCCTTTATCTACTCTCTCAAACAAGTCTTTATTTTTTGTTTCTGTTCACATGTCAAAAATATACTCCTTTTCCCCTGTATACACTTTTGTAACTTTTCTCGAATTTCTTTCTTTAAGCCCTTGCTGCGCACTTTTTATTGTTTAATTCTCCACTTGTCCTTTCATTGTGCAGCATACCTGTTGAGAAAAAAGGATTCTTTGACAGCATTGCTGGCATGATAGAAATTTGGAATGCATTTATTTAATTAATCACAACCGTGATGCGGTAATGGCAAACTCCATATCCGTATCTAATGTTACAAGCGTTCAAGCAGTAAGTGAAGGATTGTTGAGGTGCCCGCATCATCGTGTTGAAATAACAATATTGCACAAGGCAAGTGTAGTCAACGCAAATGCTAGCCATAAGCCAGCCAAGCAGATAACCGCCCCTTTGTCATTTGTGCTGCGAGTACACTGTATTGTGGTCATTGTTTACAAATACGTGCATAAGCTATTTTGTTGCTTGGATGCAATAGCCAAATAGGTTTTGTGCTGCGACGACCATTCCAACATCCAAAGGAAAAAACCAGTGTCAACAGCCATTGTGGTATTTTGTTTACTTCCATACGTTTTTAAATTAAAATTACCGCTGTGCATAGCACTTACTTGTACGGGTTTCTCCAAAGTAGAAAAGTGCGTTCTTTCTGCAATTTCAGGAATGATTACTTGTGTATGAGAATGCCAAATCAACACCAGGTGTTGCCCAGCCTTTCTCTACCTATATTTCACATGGCCGCCCCGTTTTCAGTCTTGCCATTGTTACATTCCAATGAATAATAGGTCGAATACGTCACTGCTTTATCTTGGATCTAGGTGTTAAGGAAATAAGAGTCGCATGCTTGAAGCACAGCTGTTCCATCTTTAATTAGATTTTGCTACAATCTCCTTACCGTCCCATACAGCATTTTTCCATTGACATGGGCAAGAAGCGAGAAAGGGATTCCAAATGGGGGATGGGGGATGGGGGATGGTGTGGGTTTTCCTTGTATAGTGCTCCGTGAGTGCATGTGGGTGTAGTGTCTGCATCTGTTGGCGCGACCTGCGCAAACAACCAAATACTCACAGTCCGCAAAAAAAAATCCAGCTCTTGTGGATGTCAGAAAATGCTGCTTGCTCTGCGCCCGTTCTTCTTTTCCGCTCTCCTCTGCTTTTCCTTCATTTCTTTACAGAAAATTTTATTGAACTAGTGTGTTTGCTATTTTGTATCTTTGCTTGTTAGACAAAGATTCCTTGTTGTTGTTGTTATTTGCACGCAGTGCACACATTGCTTTGGTACCACTTTGTTTTGCCACACCAGGCTTCACTCTATACGACTCGCAGCACACACGCCATTATTTAACTCTACCATGGCTATCTGGAAACAAGGCGGCTTCTTCCAAGAGCTCGCAGAGAGAGAACAACATCTCCAGTGGTTCCCAAAGGCCTATGTCCCCGCAGAAAAGAAGGACGACGAGTTCGTTGTTGCAATAACATGCTGCGCCTGTGGAAAATGCGACTATTGCCTCAAGCAAATTGAGTGCAAGAAGAAGAAGGAGGAGAAGAAAGAAGAGAAGAAAGAGTGCAAATGTGAGACCCACACACACTGCCATTGCTGCCATTGCTGCTAAACTGACAGCTGCAAAGGTCATTATTACTTCTCAAATCATTCAGGTCGTGTAGTTCTTTCTTTCGTCTTTCATGTTCCATTTTTATTATCATCCAAATACACACATTTAAACGCAAGGAAAATAAAGAAGCAGCCAAAGTGCCCATATAACATTAACTAGACATTGCTAATCAATCGAATTGGTTTGGTATATATCTGGTCAGTAACTAGGTATTGTCATTATGCTCCACATTATCGGTTTTATCTGATAGAGCCCGAATGTTATCCACATGAGTGCCTTGGTTTGTTTTCTTGCGTTTGGAAAAGACTACATCTTTATTGCCCGAGTTTAAACCTTTGTCGTCACTCTGGCGTGTCTGCTACATCGGCCACTCTGCAAACATATTGAAGGTTAATACACCATCTTCTGAAGAAATCATCCATTTATATTACTTTTGGTTTCCAGTATGAAGATCCAGCTTGAGTCACTCTAAAAGAATCATTAAGACAATCTTACCATTTGAGACAGCAACGAGTCAAAGTCAACATCGTCATCGGCACATGCAAACGTAGGTAGGGTACCAGCCTCATCATCCCATGATGGCCCTGTGTAAACGTTCTATATATACTTGGAGTGGATATGAACGCTCATTAGCATGTCGGTTGTTTAAACAGGATACAGAATAGACATCTATACACCGTCCATTAAATGGCATATGGCAATCCAAACTGAAATCCCAACTCACCTTTCTCTTCTTTCCTAGCCCTTTTCCAGCTCTCTTGCTCGCAATGTGCGTTTTATTATCAGCAAGCAGAAGCGGCTCCGCCGGTGTAGCATCAATTAAAACGCTCTTTGTATTTGTTTTATTATCCTTATCTGGTTGGTTAGTTGTCTGCTTTAAGTGTCCATGCGAATTCTGAGCATTTGCGCTGGGTGTTAGTCCCAAGGGCACCGATGTTGTTGATTGTGCTGACGCAGCTGTACTCTTGTACGTTGAACCACTAACTAGATCCTTTGGCTGGCTCACTGGCGGAAAGGTCCCATCTGTCGCCCTATTCCAGGAGAATCTCTTGAATCGAACAGATCGTTTCAAAGACAATGGTGTCTCAACCACAGACATTATATAAAATGAATGGACTATAAGTAGAACAAAATACAACAACTCCTCTATGAGTTGCTACTGATCAAGGATCAATGCCAAAATGTACATGTACAAAACCCCCCCAAGACGACAATAGCTCCTGGGTAATATATAGGATACAAGACGATGATATTGTCTGAACAGAAACAATCCCAGTTGGTGAAGAAAATGCCGTTAAAATCCAGAACACATACCAGAAAACTCATGTACCAAGAATTCAAGTATCCGGCTTACGGGCAAAACGCACGTGAACCCCTATTTGCTTGTGATGACTGATTTAATACCTATTAATCTGATTCCGCATAATACGATTGGTTAAATTTTGTCAACTTTTTTTCTCTCCCTTTATTCTATTTCTGCTGTCAGCAGTAATAGCGTTGGACAAGACATAAAACAACCCACTTCATCCTTCTCTACATCCTTTTCTCCTTTAAATTATACTGAAACAAAATTCTCTTGTCATTTTTAAACTCTTGTGAAGTGTGTTGTTGCAAGGTACTGTTGCAGGATGCCAAAAGTCACAATACAGCAGCTGCGAAAGCGCAACCAAGTATCTGCAACGAACGCAACAAACAAGCCACGTACAATCGGCTCGCCGTATGACAAGTCGCAGCGCAAGTCTAACGGAGTAACAGGCGGTAGTAATGGTGCAGTCGAGAACACACGCCATTTTGGCCCAATGTTCAATAAGGATCTTGGCCAGCACATCCTGATCAATCCGCTCGTTTCTCAGGGCATTGTCGACAAAGCCAATCTGAAGCAAACAGACACTGTTCTAGAGGTTGGTCCTGGTACAGGAAATCTTACAGTGAAGATATTGGAACAAGCCAAGAAGGTGATAGCGTGCGAAGCCGATGCCAGACTTGCGGCGGAGCTCACAAAACGTGTGCAAGGCGGACCATTCCAATACAAGCTTGAGATTCTCCAGGGCGATGTGATGAAGCGCGATCTGCCGTTCTTTGACGTGTGTATATCAAACACGCCGTATCAGATCTCTTCGCCACTGACCTTTAAGCTGATATTCCACCGACCAATATTCCGGTGTGCGGTCCTCATGTTCCAGCGCGAATTTGCATTGCGGCTTATTGCACGGCCAGGAGACTCGCTTTATGGACGCCTGTCGATAAACTGCCAGCTCTATGCCAAGGTGACGCATATAATGAAAGTCGGCAAAAACAACTTTAAACCGCCGCCAAACGTAGAAAGCAGCGTGGTGAAAATTGAGCCTCTCAATCCACCACCACCCGTTGACTTTGAAGAGTGGGATGGACTGGTACGCATTGCGTTTGCACGCAAGCACAAAACCCTTGCAGCAAATTTCAAGCCGACCGCAACGATGCAGCTTCTTGAAGATAATTACAAGACTTTCTGCGCTGCCAACGATGTTATACTTGAGGACGGGTTTGTCATGAAGGAAAAGGTGCTGGGCGTTCTGAACCAGACTGGTTATTCCGACTCACGCGCTGCAAAAATGGACATTGATGACTTTCTGAAGCTTTTGTCTGCGTTCCATGATGCTGGAATTCACTTTTGCTAGCATTTTCCTTCGTTTTTTAAAAACTACATCACGTGACACAGATTTTTGTCATTTTTTGTTTTCAAAATCTAAACGTTACTTTTTCTTTCTTTCCCTTCTATAATTTACACTCCATTTCATTTTTCCCTTCAAAGATACCACACATAATCAGAGGCAAAGATGGGCAATCTGTCGCTGTATACAACGCGGGCGGTAATCCTTATGGACAGCGAGGGCAACAGGCTTGTTGCAAAGTACTTTACTCGTGGCCAGACAGTGCAAAACTACAAGACGCTGAAGGAGCAGCAAAAGTTCGAGAATGGGTTGTTCACAAAAACACGCAAATCCAATAGCGAAGTCGTGATGTACGATGGCCAAACAGTACTGTTCAAGTACATCAATGACGTGTACTTTTACTTGATTGGAAATCCAGAGGAGAACGAGCTTTTACTTGGGGCAATTCTGAATGGCTTGACTGAGGCAATCTCTCAGCTTCTGAGTTTTAACATCGACAAACGCAGCATTCTGGATAACCTTGATATGGTTGTGCTTGCGCTCGACGAGGCACTTGACGACGGCATAGCGCTAGAGACCGATCCGAACGCAATAGCTGCCAATGTATCGAAACGTGGTGTGGATACGATTGATGTTTCGCTGTCAAATCTCAACGAACAGACCGTCATGGATGCATACAAGCTTGCAAAGGAACGCCTTAACCTTGCGCTTCTCAGATAACAGTGCTGAACATACCAATCCCTTTCTGGCTCTTATATTATGTTGCTTCCTTCCTATTTTTCTGGTTGCTTTTGGTTTGAAAACTAGTACTTTATGATACAAAATATCATCTTGAACAGCAGCCTCTGGACCTTTTTTTGATCAATCGGACAGGATGAAAAAGAAAAAAAACACCTCCAACTCCAGAAACGATTGTTTCATTTTCTACAAACTTGAGTGACATGAAGATGAAAAATCAGCTCTTGTTTTTTAAAGTTAATTCACACTGTTTTGCTCCCTTCCTTTTGACTGTAGTATATTACTCTACTCTTTGTCATTATAATATTACAGACGCTGCTCTTTTCTATTTTTGTATCTTATTCATTCCACAACCATATCTGACATATCACATCGACATAGAATTAATTACTTGAGGACTCCTTTTCACACGATAATCTAGTTGCTCCTCTTTCAACGTAAATCCCCTTTCATTCGTAATTACCTTTTGTGGGAATGTCCACCACCCAGCGAAACCTTTCTCAGAGTCCGTCCGATTGCGTGAGCTGTCAGCAACTGGTACAGGGGGATATTGGCAATTTCCAATCTATCAACACGCAAGAGCTGTATAGCCGAATAAAGACCGGGCGATGGTCCTTAGTTGATACCGATGACTGGAGAGTAAGTTTGTTATTGCTACTTCCGAGCTTGGACAAATTAAGGAAATGATTCCTTCTCAATACTTGCATAAGGAGCTGGATAGAGGCGACCTGTAAGCAAGCCTTCAGTAACGCTTTAGAGACTGTCTACACACAAGGGCCCGTATTGTGGTTGTTTAAGCTGTTCTAATACTAATTGTAACTTATTCTTGATTAAACCATTATAAGTTTGTGTAGCTCTTTTCGGGGATAATGGAGCGATGTGGATTTGTTGAGGGGTCGAAAACACAAGCAATAAACAAAACGGTGCGAGATAGTCTGGATTCTCGGGACCAGGATGGCCTTAGTGAATGCCAGACTCTTCCTTCAAGAGTTGTCATTGTTACAATCCTGGTATTAGAAACAGCTTTAAAATACTTAAAGAATAATGGTGCCGCCGATAGCAATACACCCATCTGTCTCAGCAACACCATCAGTTTGGAGCGTGTTTGTATATCTGTCCAGTTCGCTGGATGGGTCTGCAGCAATCCATTGAACCGTCGAGTTCTGTTGCACCATGATATTTTTTTGCTTGTCTGTCAAGCGCTTTCGGCTATGCGTGTCGATAACAGTGATGTATTCAGTGCGTTCGAACCAGAACTTTTGGATATCGGCGGCGTAGCCATAGCTGTTCCCGATATTTGCAACTATTCCTGGGAATCTGCGCTGTATAGGAGCAGCCCTATTGTCTACACACACGATTGTTTAGTCTATTGCAAGCCTAGTCCCAGTGGCAATGTATCTGCTGCACGTAGACATACTCATCGGATATCAGGGATAAAGACAGAAAAATTAGCGACAGAAGCAGGAGCAGCGGTACCAGCATTAGGAAAGAGCACTTTGTTTCAACACGTTATGTCTCTGCTGGTTCGCCTGCTTGATCCGGAAAAGATTTTCTACAGATATCTGCTCAATATCGAGAGTATCCACTTTCTTGCCGGTTTCAGTCTTGTCAACACACATGATTTTCCTAGTGAGCTGCTCTGCGAGCTGGTTCACATATGGCGACGTCTTGAGGGGTTGCCCTCGCGTTCGAGATTCAGCCCTACGGTTGTTTCATTGTGCTGTGCCATTGGGAGTGCTGTTGCTTCTGGATGGATCGACGCCCAACTATCCAAGCAGCATGAATTACCTTCCATAATTTCCAAAGCTATGGACTGGCTTGACATTGACGAGGCATATCTTGCTTGGCGGCTGGTTATTCTTCTTGGTGAGCAGCATCCAGAGCTATCCAGATGGGATATCAGCCTGGAAGCAAGGGTTGCTGGCTTTTGGAAGGCGACGTTGGAACGTTCAATAGAATATATCCAATATGACGATATATTGAACCAAAGCGCGGATCATGGTATTCCCCAGCATCGTTCTTTGGACAATGCGGACATAAAAGCTCTAGAGCAGATATTCTCAGCCGAGACTCAGTCATTGTTGCCTACCAACACTTTGGAAATATCCTTTTATCCCCATGTGCCTGGTTCTCAGCAAGCAAATACATCGTGGATCCGACCAGGCGATATATCTATTTATGTGGCAGATATTGATGGCTTAATTCCAGACACGCGGTTTCGCCGAGCCCTGGACACGGTTATTGCGGCAATCTCTCAAATTACAGAGGTTCATGATGATTTACCGCCGCTTGTCGTTTCAAGTCTTGCGGCTATACATAAGCTGTTTAATCTAGTGGCCATCGCTGAAGACAGCAACAACATCAGCAAAAACAATGACGATGACGATGGTGATGGCGATGAGGATGGTCTTGAGAGCAATCGGGTGCTAATATTCGAGTATGTACGGTTTTTGTGGAGAATATGGCTCCTAGAGCTTCCAATCGCATTGACACGTTGCGTCTTCCGCACAATGAACATGGTCGAGTGGGACATGCTTCTTTCCTTGAAATTTGAACATGTTCTGATTGGCAGCATTACTGGCAATGAAAGAACAGCCTCGCTCATATCTGGAACTGCGCGACGTGTTTACGTATTGATCGGTTGGCTGTTGTCACGCTCAGACCCTACTGGCTCAGCTGATAGTCAAGGCATTCTTGAGCCAGCAATATGCAAGCTAGCATTCAGCCGAATTACAAGCACAGTAGCTACAACATCGAAAATCGAGCACATGCGCTTCCTTACTACCGGAAATATCGAAGCTTTTTCAGCAGCGAACTCTCGTAGTGGAAAGGACACAGGCTATCTACAGTCTATCTATGTCTCACAGACACTGATGATGATAAGCTGGTTGAGCATCGAGAAATTCCGTGCTTATTTGCATGAGACACAAGCCATGGTATTCCTCATATCGGCTATACAGAATTTGAGTCCAATTATCGAGTCCCTTTCTAAAAGCCAGTCGACAGAGTTTATAGCCCAGAGCCTTGATAGCCTATCGATTGTCAGCATTCCAGAAGAAAGCGCATGGAACCTTGCGGGCTGCCAGCCTGAGACCACACACTTGTATCAAGTGGACACACTTACTTACACGTTGATGAATCTGATTTATATCGTTATACACGGCCACCTTGATGAAAGGCAGGAAATTGGAAGAGAGAGGGCTCAGTACAAAGCTGCACCATCTGAAGCAGCATATTCTACATCGCTTGCAACAGAAGTCAAAACAGTCCCAAGCATTGCTTGGCAGCTATGCAATGCAAGAATTGACGACGATTCTGGATCAAGTAGCGAATCCGGTTCCTTGGTGTTCCTGTCTGCTCTTGCATCAAATCGCGTCCCACAGCTTGCGATGTTTTCTAAGGAATTGGCCATCTACACTCTTTGCTGGCTGCTTGCGGGTTCTTACAATACAGCCATTAAATTTGGGGACGTACGAGTCGGCCAGAAGCAAAGGCTCGACACCGCTCAGAAATGGATGACGCTTGTGATAAGCTGGATAGTACCTGACGACATCAACAGCCCTGCTACGGTTATACAACACACGCGGCTCCTGCGTACTCTTCGAATCTCACTTGTTGATGCATTATATTTGGCGGATGGCTCACATAACTTCACGGCGATGATTAGGAGCTTTGTCAAATGCGATATACTTCAAGAGTTACTGGGGCTTGCCCAGCTCGTTTGTACCATTGATCCAAGCTGCGAGTCCGTAAGCGGGTCGTTATTTTCAAGTTTTGGCAGTCGGTCGAGACATGGAAAGTTGAACAGCAGCGAAGATATTGGAAGATGTGTTGGTGAACTCATTTGCGAACTTACCAAGCTTGTAGCGCTATTGATCCATGATGTACCAGAGGCCAAGAGTATTTTTGCCAGTCTTGGCGGGTACAAAGCAATCCATTTATGCATTGCCACTACCACGCAGACTAGCACCACTGCGGCCTGTCTTCCGCTTGCTGAGGGCGTTATGTCTCTCCTTTCCGGTGTCGGGGTGCTATATAACCGCCAAAACCGAACTGAACGAAGTTTTGACAAAGACTGGATACCCACCCTAACTATTCTGTGTTCTAGGCTCAGTCTGGCTGACTGTGTCCCAGTGCATCAGTTTATTACGCAGTGGTGCAAAGATGATCTACACGTGTGCTTGTATTGGTCTCAAAGCACTATAGCGCGTCAGAGCATTGAGCGGATTCAAACCCTCATAATAGATGGCGTGCATCTTGAGTTGGAAAGCGCTGAGCGCCATGATCTAATGACAGCGTATCTAAGGAGCTTGGAACGCATGCTTGTTGCGGTTATGAGCAAGAACATGTGCGTCTCTGACCTCAGACTTGCTTTACGCACGCTTGTATCCGGGCTAAGTATGGATACGTCTGGCAGCGAGCCACTTGTGGGTGCTAATGAGATTTCTGAGCTTACCTTCATGCTTCGTCGTATGCTGGCTTGGGTGTTGCTTAGGTGTGCCGAGAGTGAAGTGGGTGGAAGCTACTTTAACTTTGGGGGCCATGGTGGTGCTATTTGTTCCACTAACTTTTACAGAGTTCCAGAGCGAGGCTTCACTTTCGCTGCTTGGATAAATCCAAAAAGCGCTACGCACCAAAATAAACAATGGCAGCACCTGTTATCCAAACGATCGCATGGTGCGCTTCAGTCGCTAGAAAACTCTGAAAATGCTAGTCAACACCACTCGTCAAGCTCAACACCTACACCTGCGCATGGGCAATGCGACAGCGCTTTCGAATGTTCTTCTCAAGTGGTAATGCACTTGCCCGCAGGAAACAGCGGCATATTCTGTATCTTGTATGACTTTGCATTGCAACGAATCGAAGTACAAGTGACCGAGGGCGATTCTCAACACACAACGAAATGTGAAGACGGATTGGTGGTTGGAGGAAAGTGGACCTCGATAGCCGTTTGTTATACACATGCCAAGCGCGGATGGTCGCCGTTCAGTTCGTCTAATCTTCACATCTACATTGATGGCGAGTTGGCAGGCAAGAGTTCTGTTCCATTTATTGATCATAGGGCATATAATGCTTGTTATATTGGAGGCTCTCCAGAATTGAGGTTCTCAGGTCACCGCGAGACCACGGAGCTATTAGACGCATCAAACTCGTTTAGTGGGAGGATTGCAAACATCCGGATGTTTGATGGGGCTCTACGTGTCGGCGAGATTGAGATGTTGCACTATCTGGGCCCCAGAAATCCCTCTCTACTTCGACAAAACAAGCCTAACGATCTGGAAATAACCATGTCTTTTTTGAACCAGCCTACTGGCGGACCTGCACCCAAGAACAGTAGCCTTAGTGAACACATTGCTAAAGACATGCCAGCGATTTTTAAAAGCGGAGACCTTGCAGCCAGATTGATTCTCTTTATTGGGGCCGACGCGACGTGCGACAGAACATGCGTGGATCTTAGTCAGATTGGGATCTGTCAGACTGTTGTGCAGGCGAATATGCGGCAGACCAGCAATAATCAATCGAATAATTGGAATTCGGATCTCAATGTGATTTCTCTGGAGCAACCAAACTTGGTAAAGACCACACATGAATCAGCAGAGACAAAAGCACGGTTAGAAGGCGCGTCTCGGCCTTGGAGAATGCTAGGTGATGTTCTGTCAGTAAACACGACGACTATCCACCAGTCAATGCATCTTATCGGTGGTATTGAGGCAGCGCTCGTTTTCCTATACCATCTGGATTGGATTGGACCTGCTGTGCCTCCTGCTAAAGAAGGGCCGCTTGGATCTGAAGAAAAGGCATTTGACCAGACGTCTCTTGACTCTGCTCCTTTGCCCACTTTCTTTTATTGGCTTCGCAACCTTATTAGGGGCGATCCGCGACATATTGTTGGGATCAGTTCAACCAACATAGTGCTGCTGATTGCTCATATTCTTCAGCAGCAGCTAAAGGACTCAGGACAACATCTTAGCGTTGCTGCCCTGAGAGCTATTCAATCTTTCCAGACCGCATTTGACGGACAAGGCGGGCTTCTAGCTCCCGTGTATGCAATCACTTCCAGCTTCTGGAGCCAGGTCCAGCGCGAACTGGTTTTGAATCTCAAGATCTGGCGCCGAGCGGACTATACAACCCAGGCAGCATACCTTCGGTGTGTGCACCATATTCTATGTGCTGGTAGAGTTGGGGATAAGCAGGGAAAGCGATCGAACGCATCAGCAGGAGTATCTGGTTCTAATGCTGGCGGTGGGGCCATCGGCATCCGCTGGCTACTCTATGCTTTATTCAACTTTTACCCCTACGATTCGTCGCAGCACATTTTCAGCCAGCAGCAGTATTCAAAGTCGCGCTCTGGGAACATGGCAGCGCAATCGCCACCCTCGAATACGTCCATATCCACCAATGTAGAGGATCCATGCAATAACAAGCGGTCATTGTCACAGGGCCGACTTGCAGATGGTGTTGGTGATCAGGTTCCAGGCGAAACCGCAAGCTATTCTGACGCCAACGATGATAGCTATGGAGCAGGCGGTGCCGAACCTAGCGTGTGGTCTGGAGGGAAAATCCTTGAATTTCCTATCTTGTCGCATGAGGAGACTAAATGCCTTCGAAAGGTTCTGGTAAACACACTAGAGATGTTTCTATCTCGGACCACAGATCAGAGCACACAATCCACGCATGTATCGCAAACTCCAGAGGCTAATCGCGCAGACATTGCACATCTAGTACACCATCTTATATACTCATGTAATCGCGACATTGAGCATACGCGCGAAATATTGCATCTACTTTTTCGCTGCTTGGCAGATGGATCGCCTAATGCGACCAGTCTTGCTCATAAGCTACTTGGGCTTCGTGGGTTTGACATGCTTTGCCATATTATTGAATGTGATGATGACAAGACTGCAGCTGTGGCAATTAATATTGTGGTTCTCTTGCTAACAAAGTATTCGGCCACAAAGGAGCAAGAGAGCACCGCGATCCGAATAACCAACAGCCTGCGAGGACGGTCTTCGTTGGTAATTGAACCAGACGATATTAATCGTGTGTTGGCTTTAGTGCGCGCCAAAAGAGGGCTTACTCCGGCATTGTATCTATCTCTTCTGCCTTTGGCGTTTAACGATCATGCTTCTCTGCTGTCGAGCATTAATCTCACTCCTATTTCACCGGGAGTAAGCAGCAGCCTGAAACACAGACGTGTGCACCATGTTCGTAATCTGTCCGTTTCCCAAAGCCCGAGCCATGAGTCGGCTACAGCAGGCGAAATTCCAGATACCGATATGCTAAGGTCGTTTGTGGGTCTCCTGCCAGCACGGTTGATTAAGGTTCCTGATGCGTGGTCAGCTATTTTCGATCTATCATGTGCTTCTAATACGGATCCTGAGTTGCGTCCTATTGTTTTAATGGACTTTTACCGTCTTTTGGAAGACGATCCGGCGAATTATGACACCGCGCATTCTTCTAGGTTCAAGTTATTGGATCATCTAATTGTTGCGATTGTTCTTGCAGGCTGCCTTGTCGATGATAATTCAGCGAACATTAATAATGCAGCTAGCAGCAACATGCTTGCCACCGATCCAAAGACTCTGAGCGAAATGTATTCAAAAGTGACTGGCTTTTTGGAACTCATACCGCACACAACTCTGGATTACAATATGCAGAACCTTTCTACCGGACACATAAAGGCACACAAGTCGTGGATTCAGAGTCGAGTAGCTCAACTACGAAGCTCCGCGGACACAACCCCCAAGACCTGGGGCCAGAGCCAGACTTTTGATAATGCAGACGAGCTTCAGACACGAGCCTCGTCAGAACTCATGTCGTCAATGCTTGTATGGTCCAAGACATCGTGCACCCTGCTCATGGCGATTGTGTGGAACTCTTTCAGCAGCCAGGCTGGCTGCGCCGATGACGTATACATGTTTATCCTTAAACTTTGGCCACTTATGCCCACAGGATCAATGTCTATAGCCATTCGCCTGCTATTGCTTGTGTTTTCTGAAGCGCAGATGCGCATTACAAGGCGGCTGCGAGAAGAACAGTCTGTCTTGGGGACTGCACATGTGTTGGATTGGGTGTTGACACAGAACTTGGAATCGTTTGTGCAAGATGCGCTGGATCTACTTTTCAACTATCGACAATTCCAAGAGTACATTGCTCACAATCATGACCAGCTAAAGACAATGTCTACCGTTTCCCAACCATCTGGCCCTCGTGTATCGATAGATGACCACGACATAGTTTACCACAGCCAGCATAGCCCGTGGGACGACACGCCGGAACTGGCACGTGCAATGGTTGATTTTATGTTTTGTTTGGATCAGTGTGGTTCTGGTTTACGGGCGCCGATGTGCAACCATATTCTTCGACTTGTCATCTCTGGGATCCGGAGCGTAAAGATGGAGCATGTTGAAGAAAGCCTAAAGAGTCTGGCACGGGTGTTGGACTATCATCCTTATTTAGGCACCGCACAGGAGGTTTCATTGGCAGCAAATTCTGGATATGTATGCTCTGGAGGATGCTCAGTTGGCAACCAAGTCCTATCAACGCTCGGATACGTGCATGAGGCGTTTATGTTTGCCGAGGACCAGACGGATTCCACCAGATTCGACAATCTTGACGAGCAGAGCAATTACAGCAGAGACAGCCGGGTGGAGCTTCGTGAAAGGCTCGGCGAACTTTACATGCTGGTGTTTCAAGGGTATCATGCGTATTTGGCAAGCGAGTTTCCAGCCGTGCTATTGCCATTAAGACTGCAGCAGCAGCAGAAACAGAGACAGAGAGGAGGCGGAGGATTCCTTGACAAAAGCCAGTTTGTCACGTTTCTTCAGTCTGAGGAGTGGCAGGAACTGTATCACACTAAGTTTATGCCTGCGATGCGCAAATCGGAAGAGAGCGAAATGCGCCAGGCAGGCATATCGCGTTCAAGGTTTGCTGATACTCTTCGCGAGATACTTGTTGGTTCGCAGAGACAAGAATCCATGCAGATGCGAGCCGTTAAGGCTGCTCAAACAGCGATTGCTAACAGCACGTTACCTATCGAGGCAGACGAGACAGCCTCTGTACGTGCTGAGATCCTTGGCAGCCCAACAGGCCACTGGCCGCGAGTTTGGCGTGAGCGGCTGCGCTCGCTATCTTTGCCACGAGGGCCGTGGCGTTCTACGCGGCGACAAATGCAATTGGCTAGCTTGGGAAAGCAGCGCTGGATGCTCGATGCTACCGAAAACAACAAGCGTATGCGACGTAGGCTTGTTCAAAACCTCTGCTACGAGGATCACCACTTGGCTGCCAGCAGACGCGACCGCACCGGCCAGCCTAAAAAGGCAAATAGAAGCGTAGAAGGGGATAATGGTGCCTTTGACGACGGGGATGACATACCACAGTTGTCATTGAGCATATCGGGCCCAGATGGAGATAAAGGCCAAGATGCCAGCGGGGACGAAGAGTGGAATCTTGTTACTTCAGAGGACTTGAACATTGTGAGTGCGACCAAAGGAACAGTGAGTACAGCAGACCCTAGGAGAGCGCATTTTGCTGCATCCTGCGAAAGGGTTGCATTGCTTGGCAGCGTTGCCGGACATGTCGAAATAACAAGCACACTGCTACGTTTCACTGCTGAGCGGGACTCAGGCGGCAACGTTTGCGTTAGAGGCTCCGACGGAGCTACAGCGGGAGTGAGTCAGAATCACGCCAATGTCGATAAGAAGGGCCGCTCACTGGATCCCAAAGGGCCGACCTTGCCCAAGGTTGTTTATGCTGAGCTAACACGTGATATTACTTGGCGGCTTTCCGATATCGATCAAGTGCACTTCCGGCGATACATGTTGCGCAACTCTGCTGTTGAGGTGTTTTTCAAGGACCATTCCTCAGTCTTTATGAACATTGAAAACAAGAAGGCGCTAATGCAGCTGGTTTGGAAGCTTGCGTCGTTGCCTTCTGTGAACAGTGAGCTTGCTCTGACAGATATCCGATCACCACCAGCATTGTTAAATCGAACCAAGCTTACAGAAAGATGGCAGCATGGCGAACTAAGCAACTTTGAGTATTTGATGGCGCTCAACACAATAGCTGGTCGGTCATATAACGATCTCTCGCAGTATCCGGTCTTCCCTTGGGTGATTTGCGACTATAAGAGTAAATGGCTTGATCTGAAGGACCCTAGGGTGTATCGTGATCTGTCACGGCCGATTGGTGCATTGAACGAAAAGCGTCTATCTCATTTTATCGAGAGATACGAGTCGTTTGAGGATCCTACTGGACGCATCAAGAAGTTCCATTACGGAACGCATTACTCGTCGGCATCAGCCGTTGCGTATTATCTCCTACGTCTGGAGCCTTTTACCTCGGTACATGTGTCATTGCAAAGCGGAAAGTTTGACCATGCAGACCGACAGTTCTACTCGATTACAGAGACTTGGAATTCTTGCATGACTGGTCCAGGCGATGTAAAAGAGCTGATACCAGAGTTCTTTTACCTTCCAGAATTTCTGGTGAATAGCAATGGCGTTGATCTGGGCAAAAAGCAAGATGGGACACTGCTTGGAGATGTTGCTTTGCCGCCATGGGCCTCAACCCCCGACGAGTTTGTTCAGATCCACCGCCAGGCACTAGAGTCTGAGTATGTCTCTGCGAATCTGCACAAGTGGATTGATCTGGTGTTTGGTTATAAGCAGCGCGGACATGAAGCCATCAAGGCGCACAATGTCTTTTACTACTTGACCTATGAGGGTGCTGTGAACCTTGATGCAATTCAGGATCCTGTGGAACGCGCAAGCGTCGAAAGCCAAATACACTACTTTGGTCAAACACCTACTCAGCTGTTTAGCTCGCCACATCCGCCTCGCCATACACCAATTGCACAACCTTTGTATTCTCCTCTTACCAGCCCAGGCGGAAAAGTTCAGCACTTTATTCTTCGCGCATCCACTAGCAACATAACGTTTGTTGGGAGTTCGCAGTGTTTCTTTTCTGAAAGACGGCGAGCATATTTCAACTCTAGATCCGTGCCATGGACTGTCTGTGTCAATCCACCAAACTCTCTTGCGCCTTTACCCTCGAATATAGAGCAGCTAGACAATGGTGGAGGTGGAATTGATACGCAAAGGAGCACGGAGACTATTACGCTAGTTGATTCAAATGGCGGCGTATCTATATATCAATTGTCCTTGTTTACAAATAGCGACTACAAATTCCAACTGACTGTTGAGCCGTTTGTCGAGGATTTCTATATGCTCGCTGCAAGCAGTCCGCCTAGCGAATGCCAAAGACTTGCATTGGCTGACCAACGGCCGGTGGCATATGCGGTTCTTCCCAACTTGCCTGAGTTGATAGTTAGTGCGGTGCATTTCGACAACACTGTGAAATGCGCCCGTCTTACAAGAAACAGAGAGAGCGTGCTTGCTGAAACTACAGTACAAGCATCTCTGGTTAGGAATACGCCGCTCTCTGCCAGCACTACTATGAGCATGACAAACGCCTATGCCAGCGCGGTTGTTGGTGCAATGTCAAGGGAGGCACGTGAATTTGGCGAGCGCAGCAGCAGAGATGGCGATAAGAGCAGCACAAGTAGCGCAAACTCCAAAAGGAATGCACAGGAGAGCAATGCGCGCTCCCAGGCATCTTCTTCGCGTACGTTTTCAGGGATTTTAGCGAGCATTGGAGGCAATGTTGGTGGATCGAGCGCAGCTAAAGCAAGACGCGAACATTCTAATATTGAAGTGCATGAAGATAAGAGCGGAATATCTGCCCCTCCAAGCGTGTTCATTCCGCTTGCCTCTCGCCTGCTGGACACGATCGGTGCATTTTCTGACATTCCTCTGCCTGGGCAGCATATGTGTGTGGCAGCCGATGGGTATGGCGGGTCTCGAGTGGCGGTTGGCTCTAGCGATGGATCCATCTGCATACTGAGCATTGGTGTTTCAACAGAAAGAACCAGCGGCTCTACAACGGCGGCAATTACAGCGGCAGCAATGTTCGGCTCTGATTTTGCAACGTCTAGCATGGAAAGCACCAGTGCAATGGCGCCGCTGCTGTTTGCCACTGGCATGGGTAACCCGATGGATGTTGAAATTGGCCATACAAGCATGGCTGCTTATGCCAGCAGCACAACCAACTCGGGCGCTCTTTTTGGAGGAGGACGCAGTGCCATCGGAGGAAGCATTGCTGGTGGTAGCAACGGAGGCAGCACCAGTGGCAGTAATGCTGGAGGATATTATAATAGCAGCGTCGGAGACGGAAAGACAGGAGGCTGGACTTTACAGCACGTGTTGCATGGACACGACGCAGCCGTTTTGGATGTTGCTGTAGATAGCGAGCATGACGTTGTTGCTGGTGCATCTGTCGACGGCACTGTGTCGCTCTGGACTGTGCGCACTGGCCGTTACTTGAGAAGTCTGGTGCCCGTGTGTCCCAGCATCACGCATCCTGATGATGCGATTCCAACAATTGCATGTCACCAGAATCGCTATGCACGAGTTGAGCGTGTGCTGATAAGCTCAGAGGCCCTGGTCATCTGCTATAGCGTATCAGGCGCACTTGGTGCAGACGAAAATCGGGATAGGCTGGACCCAACCCGCGCCTTCAATCAGACATTCCTGACGATGCCTGGTCAGTCTTTGGGATCAGAATCAGGCAGCCTCAGTAACAGCCACAGCGCTTCAAGTCAAGATCGGTACAGTCACTATTACAACAGTCAGAAGAGCAATGTCTCCGATAACAGTAGCCGCCGTGAAGGGAAAGCAACCGACCACAACGATCCTCAGGGCTCTCCCATTGACGACGGTGCATTTGAAATAGCAGCACTGCATGTTTATACGATTAATGGCCGCCACCTGCGCACGCGCAAACTTGTACACCATCTTCGTGACATTGCACTGACTAAGGATGGAAGATATGGGGTGTGTGTAAACCTAAACTCGCGTGTTGCTATTTTTGAAACTAATACCCTTAGCATCGTTCGCCAGTTTGAGCTGCCTGCGTGTGGATGCTCCGTTTCTTGGAGTGGTGCTAGTGAACGACAGATCATTGTTGGATGTGAGGGGGGACTGGTTGTTGTCATATCAGCCGATCTCTCTGTTGTTCACTGAAAAGTATCTGTTTGTTCCTGCGCTTACGCAGTGTTTGTTAGAGGGTTGTTCTGTTACTGGAAAGATCAAAACACTTTGAATACCATGATTATGTTTGAAACCAACACTATCTTTAGTAACGGCCTTACAAAAAACTACAACAGCCAAAGCTTCAGATCCATTCTCAATGAAAAATGGCAAAAGTATATATAAAAACCCCAGCTGGTTTAGTTTACTTCGGCTGTTCTTTTTTATAGTAGTTTTCGTTCATCAGCCCATCAAGCGCCCATTTTACACGATCCAGATGAGTCGAATTGATAAACAGGTGTGTCTTGTCAAGATCCTCAATGATAAATTTGTCCTTTTCGTTTAGCTTGAGCAGAACCTCGCGGGTAGCAGGATCGCATTCGACAAACACGCCCTTCACCGCCTTTACCATTCTGAAGATAAAAACGCTTTATAAACAATATATGTGCTATGTGTACGTTGGGACTTCAATAAAATGTTATTTACTGCTGCTTTTGCTAAAGAATGGAGCGGATAGAATTGCATATATGTGTATTATACTATAGATAAGCTACACAGGAAAAATAGATTCGACTCTAATTTAACTGCTGAGTGCAACATTTTGTGCGATTACTGCGGAAAATGGTACTTTTATTAAAGGTCTTAGATGATAATGGGTCCAACGACACCTGGTCAGCAGATCCTCAAAAAAAGCATAAAACCCAGACTCGGTGGTTAGTTTATATCTGCTTCTCTTCAACGCTGCCTTCAATGCTACGCAGCTTGAGGAACACGTCGCAGCCATAACCCTCCATAGGCACGATATCCAGCGATCCGCCAAAGTAGCTTGCATAAAGGCGTGCCATCGGCAGCCCAAACCCAAGTCCGGCAATAGGACCGCCGATTCCTTGCTGAAGAGCTATGTTCGACTGCATAGACATGCCCGACATTGAGGTAGCAGCATTGGGCTCATCGGACCCATCTGCCTGCATGGACGACCACGAGTACTCAAATACATTGCGCATGTTGTTCTTTGAAATGCCGCCGCCCTGGTCTCTGATGCGCACGCCTACATAGCCGTCGCCCTTTGTAATTGTTATTTGAATAGGCGGGTGCGACGAGCGATTCGTTTTGTTACTAAAATCAACAGTAGCCCGAAAGGCATTTTTAAGAAGCTCGCATGTGATGTATTCAAAGTGCGACGGGATATAGCTGATTGTCTCGCCAATGTCGCCATCGACGTAGTAGTCGGGCGCGGTGCCGTAGTGCATCTCGCACATTCCCTGCACCAGCTGGCCGCACTGCTCCATCATCCGTGCCGGGAGAAGCTTTGTGTGTATTGTGCCCACCCAAGCATCCTCTGTTGCAGCAATGCCTGATGCTTCGGGATCTGAAGCCCTGGAATCCTGACTGTGCTGTTCCATCCTTTTCTGCTCTTCACGGAACTGGTATGACAGCGCTACATGCTGCTCGCCGATAACACGGAGTCCAATTCGAGACCGTATCAGGTCGTTGATAAAGGCAGTGCGGTCTTCACGCTGCATGTACTGTTTGCACTCCAAGAACCCCTGTGCAATGGTTGGAATCACATCTATTAGAAGCTGCGTTTGCCGCTCCAGCGCCTGGGTGAACGCCCATTCGGCATCCATGTCCTTAATCGGTGCAAACGCATGAAGATGGTCAAATGCCTCGTAGTACTGGCTATACGTTCGCGCTATGTGAGGGTTGGTACCAACAATGAACGGCAGCTTGTGGAACGATATAACTCGCTTTGCAAGACGCACTGGCAGCTCCTCCTGGGTGTATGCTATGGAGTCCAGGATATTCTCCTTTGAAAGCGGCTGTCGCATGTACTTGAGAAGCTGCCCGATGCTCACAGGCCTGAGTTTCTGGCTGGCGTACTTGTATACAACCGTCTCATCGTAGTGGCTCTTTGCCGAAAAGCTTCGCTTCGCCGGTGCAAAATGCCCTGCCCTTTTGCTGCCGACTCTCGTATACGCCTGGCCGCTAGATAACGGTGTCCTGAACACGACCGCGGGTATTATTCGCCCAAACGCCATATCATTCAAATTCAACCCAGTCAAAGGATGCGAGAATGATGGAAGAGAAAAAGAAATTCAAGACGCTGTAAATTCAACAAGTAAAATAGGTGAAAAAGTTAGACAATACCATTTTTCTGTGAAGGAAAGAAATATTAATAATTTCGAGGTGGTGATTGATGACTGATTTGACATACGACAAGCAGCTATGATGGTGGTGTATTGCCAGATTATCTACTCTATACAGTGGACCCGCATTGGAATCGCCAATGCCTGGCTGTCTTTGACAACAACCTCATGGAGCTTGCCTTTAAACCGATAGCGCACAAACAGCATCTTTGGAACGCCAAATGCCGGATCGTAGAAGCCCGGCAAGAAGCGCTTGCTCCCTCCCTCGGAAATAACCAGCTGGTTGTCGTTGATCAGCGCTTGCAGAGCAATTGTGACATCACACGCCCGGGGCTCATCAGCCTCGCTTAGCGCCGTGCGGGAATTCTGGGCGCGGTCCAATGCAGCAAGCAGTCCGTTTGAGTTCTCCGCCGTTATGTCGAACGGAAGATCGCCATAGTACGCTTTCTCGACGAACAGGCCGTCAGTAGCCAGTGCATTCTTCCGATTGCGCTCAACAACATCCTTCATAACCCGAACTGCCTCATGAGCATTGCGCTTCTGCTGGTGCAGCTGGTAACGCTGTTCGTCCTTGAGCTCGTCCATCCGCTGCTGGATGATCCGGCGTCGGCGTGGCCTAACAACGGCATAATTAAATCCCAGCATTGCTGTTGCTGGCACAGCCACAGCGCAGAGTGTAACAACGATCTCAGGTAGTGGAGTAAGTAGCACTGGTATTTCGATCAAGTGCTCAAGCCGTGAGAAGCCAAGAGTCACAGAGACGCCGGAACTTATCCCAAAGCTCACTTTCCAGGTCAGTTTAGACAGATGGCTGATTGTGCTCTGAAACTCGATAGAAACGATTGTTTCTATGAGATCAAGCGCTTTCGGTGGCGGGGCGACATCGTTGCGGTTTATGCCATGGCTCGGAGATGTGCCGTTTGAGCCACTGGTCTGCATCATGCCGACGCCGACAAGATAGAAATCGCCAACAACAGAAAAGTACCTGTCAATCAAGCGTGTATAACTGCCTCTCACAAAAGGTGCGTTTTTCTGTGCACCTGCCATCAACGTGAAGGAGCGTTTTTTGCCGTGATGACGAGTAATTGATAGCACCACGTCGCCTTGTTCACGCTTAGCAATACGACCTCGGCTGGCAGGACTCTGCTCTTTGGAGAGATTGTTGCTAGCTGCAAGAGGGTTCGTACTCCACAAAGGCCCAATATTATACTGGTTTCCTGTGCTAATCATCAGCGATCCATTGACGGTGTCTGAAAAATGTTTGCCAAATGTCGTTTTCACCAACGGTGGCGTGGAAAAGTCAAGTGTGTGCTGTTTGATGGTAGCATAGACATACCTGGTAGTCGATAAACTACGCAGCATGTTCAAGGTAAGAATATGTGGCGGCAGCGCAGGAACACTGAGCCTCAGATTTAGCGCCGGCGTAGGCGAGTAGATAAGCGTCCCTATCACATTTTTCGAGCTGGTATTTCCATGGCTACTCATATGCCCAGTTAGCTTGGCTGATAGATGCTTGCTTAGCTCTGTTGAGAACGAGTGGTTCATAGATATACGCCCGACATTAACCTTGCTTGTAGGTACATGTATTTGGTTGGGAAATCTCTCGGCGAACATGCGGTATGTAAGCGATGTAATTGGCGTGGTGATAAGACCAAATGAAATCTCAGATTTTGACTGGGCCCAGCGCTCAACTTGTTCCAGATGAAACCTGCGGGCTTCTTGCTCAAATATGTTCTGCAGATCTTTGGGCGATTGAACTCTGAACCCGAGAGCTTTGCTCATCTTGATGCCCTTTTCGCCAAGTTGGTCATAGGCATCGCGGGTTCTGGGATCGATGAGGACCTCGTAAGCACGGCTGATTTTGTGAAACTGGCGCTGGGCCAGATCACGGCTCTGAGAATCGTGCTGCTTGTCGGGGTGGAAAAGACGGCTGAGGTGTCTGTATGCGTTGCGGATCTCTTCTGTTGACGCCGTGCGTGAGACGTTTAGCGTTGCATAGTAGTTAGTGCTGTTCTCGTCGTGGGCCTCCGATTCGCGCTCCATTTCGCGTAAACGCTCCTCCTCCCGTGCTTCGTCCCAGCGTTGCGAGCTCATTGGCATGTTAACAGAGGTTTAAATGGATTTTGTTCTTTTTACGTGTGAACGTGAATGCCTTGAAGAAAAGGAATTCAAGAGCTTTTAAGACGGTTAAGAGAATGCCAGAGCAAAAAAAAAACAAGAGAAATATAAAAGATCACTTCTCACATCAACACAGAAGAAAGACCAGAAGTTAATTTGCACGATTTTATTTATGGCTTGGGAGTTTTCTGTTTGATCCAGACGAATCAAGGCTGCCCAAAGGAATTCTCCAATTGATTTGGGAATATTCCAAACTAGGTTGCAAGATCCAGTGCACGACATATCGTATCTACGCATTTCCACACGTCGTTGAAGGTGTTGTAGAGAGGCACGGGTGCAATGCGAATGCAGTTGGGCTTGCGCTCATCGCAGATGACACCAGCGCCAGTGAGTGCTTGGAACAGCGGTTCAAACACCTCTGCATCAAACAGAAGCGAAAGCTGAGCACCCCGGCATTCCTTGGGAGTAATGATCTGCATGTAGTTATTCCCTACTCGCTTGTTCAGGAGATACTCGAGATAAGTAGTCAGAAGAACAGACTTTGTGCGGAGCTCCTCCATACTAGTCAACTCAAAGACCTGCAAGGATCCAAGTAGCGTTGCAGCGGTCATGATTGGAGTGTTTGAGATCTCGAAACCAGCAGCACCCTCATTAGGAACAAAGCTGTTTGTCATGTCAAAGCGAGTGCTTTCGTCGTGCGCCCACCATCCGAGGAGCCTGGGAAGCGAGATGTCGTGGGCGTAGCGCTGGTGAACAAAGAATCCAGATATGCCGCCTGGCCCAGAGTTCATGTACTTGTATGTGCACCAGCACGCAAAGTCGACATCCCAGTCGTGCAACTGGAGGAGAATGTTGCCGGCAGCATGCGCAAGATCCCAGCCCACAATGCAGCCCTTGGAATGCGCTGCCGCCGTGATCTTCTCAATCTCAAACGCTTGGCCAGTGTAGAACTGGACGCCGCTAAGCATCACAACCGCAATAGCGCTGCCCTCGCGCTCGATGAGCTCAAGGATGTCGCTGGTGCGCAGCGTGAGCTCGCCGTCGCGCGGCTTGGCCAGAAGCATAGCGTCTGGAGACAGCTTGTGCCACTGGATCTGCGACTCGACTGCGTAGTGGTCCGACGGAAATGCCTTGCTTTCAATGAGGATCTTGAACCGCTCTGCCGTGGGTCTGTAGAACGCTGCCAGCATCATATGCAGATTGGCTGTCAGCGTACCCATTACGCCAACCTCGACGGGCTTTGCGCCAAACAGAGGCGCCATTTTCTCGACTATCTGCTTGCGGTATCCGACCCACGCACGATCCTTGGAATGGCGATGGTGTCCGGCCACGCCCCTTGCCGCCCACTCGTCCATTTCTTCGTTGAGTATTAGCCGTGCTCTCTTTGGTTGCAGCCCCAGCGAGTTGCCGCAAAGATATGTGCAAGCATAGTCTTCTCCGTCTCTGGGGTTCCCGGTAACTTGGTTTACGCTTGGGATCTCAAACTCGCTGCGAAGAAACGCAAGCGGGTCTCCGGAGTCCATGAACTGAGCAAAGCCCTGATCCTCAAGCGCAATACCGCCGGCTGCCTTTGCGGCTTCCTCAAGACGATCCATATCTGAAAAAAGGCCTGTCCACCAACAAAGTAAGTGGTGAGAAGATGAAGAAGAAAGAGCAACAACACAAAATTAAGGGTATGTAGTCGTTGTTGGTCGATCAAAAATAAAAGGCCTACAGATATCGCTTGGTCAGTAAACTAGTAAAGAAAAGAAAATGCAAGTGGCAAAGTCACAAAGAGATCTTTTTTATGTCACTATTGCGATGGCTTTTGAAAGACTAAATCTAAACTGTTTCAATTCTTTTTCTTCTCTATATACTACTGTATTTTTTGTACTTTCACTATTGTTGCTTCTGATTCAGTTGTTGTCTTCACCCCCTTCCTCCTTTGGCAATTAGCAAGAGTCTTGGTGATACCAGATAAAAGAAAAGGTGTGCATCTTTAATTCAGAGCGTCGACCACAGTCAGGCCATTTTCATCCCGCATAGCTAAAGACAGATTCCGTCACCCCGTGGAAACAATAGCATAGTTATATATACGATGGGTGGCGTTCTTGTATTCTGGATAGGTGCGCTTATAGTTGGCATTTGTGTTGGCGTACTGTTTGCCTTCAAGGGCATGTCGGATCCTACTCTATGGCGAACATGCACAATTCTCTCGCTTGCCTGCTGCTATCTAATGTGGGCAATTACGTATCTAGCACAGCTTCATCCAATTATCATACCCAAGCGCGATAACCTGAGGATAGAATTCTAGTCTGTTCCATTTTGCATTGTTTGGCCTGGTCTGACCACACGCCAACTTTTTTCCCTTTCAATACTATCGTTAACTCAATACCAAATACCACTTACAGTGCTGCAATATGTTGTTCTCTTTGTTGGCGCCGCTACAAGCGCTATAATCAGCGCACCATAAGTCATCACAACACTCACATGATTGTATTACTTGGGCTATACTTTTAAAAACATTGTTTGGAAGCTGCGTTTCAAGCTTTTATGTATCTCCTTTTCTCTGTTTCTGCGCAAGGCTTTTGGACCGACGTTTTCCAGATCGGTGACTGTGCACCCCAATAAGCGAGCCATACATACATATATATAGCAAATGGAGGTTCTTGATCGTCAAGAGGCACTGCTTACAAACCATGAGGTTTACATTGTGCTGAAGGAAGAGGAGGACCGGCACAAGGCTACAAAGATAGCTGAAAACATAAAGTATCCTGAAAACGTAACAACATTACAGTTCGAGGCATTGCAGTACTTGAACGATTCTCCATGCGTGACACAGTCAAGCAAACAGATATCCCAAATAAAAGAACTGCTTATGGCGTACGACCTGACAAAGGCTGAGGTGCTGCAGATAATTAACCTGCGTCCAAAAACTCCTGTGGAGCTTCATCTTATTATTGAGGAATGCAGTGAAAGGTTCACGATTGAAGGCTTGGACGAACTTTTAGAGCTTATCTTGTCGGCCCTGCCTCAGGACGAGCATGATGAAGCTGCCGAGGATGACGGAGACGAAGCGTCCAAGAAGAACGGGAATGGGGCACCCATGGATGTAGAAACCCAAGGCGACCTTTCCTAATAATCCTTGCCATCATGTGATTAGCGCGGTGGCATGCCAAAATAGACAGGCTTTTTGCGCTTTTTGAAGGGTATCATATAAAAGTAGTTTTTAGCAAATTTTTGTGGGGAGAAAAAAGGATACACTAGCGTTCTGAGTATAAATCCCGATTCTGTCATGCCTGCTTTTGTGATTTGAGTATTTACTTTTGTTATAAACTGTTGTGTGCAAAAATCCAAAAAGAAAAGAAAGCAAGTCAAGTAGAGACTAGGTGAACTGGTAGAAGGGACTGGGATGTTCTACGATCTGAACATTGCACTGCCTGAAAGCGCAGGTCGGGCTGGTGGGCAAATTAGCAACCAGAACTGGACACATATTGCACAGACAATAGAACAGGCCCGTGCGTATGGATACAATGTTGTTGCTTTAAACCAAACCATCCTTGGAAAGCTGACATCCGAACACATTAATGTCTGGAAGTCTGTGCCTTCCATCAGCGGCGCAGTGTATAGTTGGGACCGAGAAACCGGGGCTCGCATAAGCAGTAATGTTGCTGGGCGGGTTCCACGAGACCATATTCGTGTGTTGCGCAGATTGACATTGGTGGTTAGCGATGCCTCACACGGCCTAAGCATCTCAAGCAGCGGCGGAGGGTTGGCAAACGAGTACGATGTTGTGGCAGTGCGACCCACCTCGGAAAAGCTTCTGCTTGCAGCCATTGGAGGCTCGTGGGATACGGTCGACCTGATTTCGCTGGACATGGCCAGTCGCTGGGGATTCTTTGTTAAGCACAAGCCAGCAGGCCAAGCACTGACCTCTGGATATGCATTTGAAATCTCCTACGCACCCGCGCTTACGGACTCGTTGACGCGGCAGCAATGGGTAAGCAATGCGAGCAGCATTGTGCGGATTACCCGGGGCAAAGGCATTGTTTGGACAAGCGGCGCCACCAAGCCCTTTGACCTGCGCACGCCCTACGACATAGCGGCTCTTGGAGAGGCTCTTCAGCTGAACAGCGATCTCTCAAAGCGCGCTCTGAGCACACATGCAAGAGCAGTGCTTATGCACGCCTTCACACGCGCAAGCACACTGAAGGCTGTTATCTCTGTCAGAAGCGCGCCGGAATCAGGCGACGACAGCACCGAACCCAAGCCAAAGAAATCGCGGGTATGACCTGCACATGTAAAATTCAGCGGTTTCCAAAGCCAAGTTCAGCTCGACGGCTCGAGCCGGTTTATAAAGAGAGAGAAAAGATGTGGAAGAAAATAACAAGTTTCAAGATTTGTTTACGTTTAAAAATGCGTTTCTCTGTTTGGTTGCGTTTTCACTTGGGGGAGGAAATGCTAATCCGTAGAAACTGTTTCTTTCTTCTTTTGTTTGTTTGTTTTTCTTTTTTTCTCATTCTTTTCCATCTTTTTTATTTTCAAAATAACAGCCCAAAGCGCTTCTCTACAACCGTATCTGCTATTACCATCTTCCTCTCCTCTACCACATTCATCTTTGAATAGCACCTCTTTTACCCTCAATAGCCAGGGCGATACACGTATCCATGGACCCATCAATATACGCAAGAGATATAGATGCCCATGGCGGATCGCCAAAGCGTCTAAAGACTAATGTACGTGAATTTGACGCAAAGTATTAGACTAGCTGAACACTAGCTACCAACTGTTTTGCTCACTCAAACACAGTTTAACAGACTAACCCCAACTGCTCTCTGTCTATGTATTTATTGTAATAATAATCATCACTCTATAGGAACAATCGGCATTACCTGTGAGCATACTAAAGGACGCGCCGTTTGTTGAGGCAGTAGTAGAAGAGCCTGCTGACCCTCAAAGGAACCGCAAGTCATTGGGCAGAAGAGTAAGCTTTGCGCCTACAGCTCATGTGCGTATGTTTGAAGCAGCCGACGAGAAACAGGCAAATCCACAAGCAAGCAACAGCTATGTGATGCCTGATCTTTCGTCGCAGACAGGCATGGTTGGCTTCAATCTGGGCACTCTGTCAACAATCGATGACACGTCGATGAATAGTAATGGCAGTTTTGATGTCTCTGTTCGTAATTCCGACATTTCAGGCTCTGCATATAGCAGCGAGGGCTCGTTTGCGACAAGTGAGGCCGATGACCATACCAACCCCAATACAACCTCTGCTGTTCCTTTTGTTCAAGCAGTATTTTCTGCCGGTCAGCCTGGCTCTGCTCAGCAACAGAACTATGCGAACATCCTCGATGAAGATGACGATATTGATGAAGATAGTCTTGACGATGATGACGGCGAAGACGATGCGGTCACCATGGAGCTCACTGGCACTGTTGATATGGGCGCAATTGACAATGGAGACAGCGACAATGACCTGGGTACCAATATCAGCATGACTGGCGGTGGTTTGAATGCTAGAGACGCGCACCATGATCAATCTGTCCAGAGCTCAAGTCTGAGTAACCTTATCGCTAGTGGGACACAACTAGTTTCGAATACAAACACGGAGCAGATACTAAATGCACTTTTGCAAAGCAACACCGCCAGTCAAGACACAAGTCTTCTAGACAACATTATACTACAGTTCTCTCAGCAGCCACAGCAACAGCAGCCAGAGTCGCCTGATGGGAATGTCCAGAACACTATGGAGCTAGATTTCACTCGTGTAGATTCGTCTGTCGGAATGGAAGACATTTATGACAGAGATACGACGATCCAGCCTGATACTACGCTGTCTGTAAGGCCAACACTCAGTGCAAATGATAGTCATACAAGCGAAAATGGTACATCTCTTCCTGAGTACGAGATGGATGTCGACTCGAGCGATGATGATAACATCAATGAGGATGCGATCACGATGGAGCTGACTGGAGTGGTATCCAGGGATCTCGTGGCACTACAAAGCAATTCCGTCCCGGAAGTCACAGAGAACCGAGGTACCGATGTGTCAAATGGTACTCCACATAACAGCAATTTTGGACTTTTCGATATCTTACAACTGCCTTCAATCCTCCCGCAGCAACAACAACAGCAACATCAGTCTTCAGTAGGGACTTCTTCAACCCCCAATGGATCCAGGACTGTAATCCAAAGAACACCCGCTAGAACACCGGCTGGCCCCGCTTTTGGAAATGGCATTCTCAGCACTCCAGTTGATATATCGAGTGTCTTTTACTCAGCAGGCACAGCGGAAGCGCTTTCGGCGCTGTTCTCGCATTCATCGCCCAAAGCCGTGCCCCAGTCTGTCAGCCGACAGAGTCAAACACTTTCTCCAGCAGCAAGAGCAGTTTTGCAAATCGCTAGTATTGCTGCCTCTCCACGCCCAGCAGCAACCCCGATGATGGCGACGCCTAGAAGGCATCCTTCTACGCCTGGAGTTTTGAGCTCATCGCAGAGAGCCAGCCGCAGCCGCAGAAGTGTGACATCCCAAGCTCCAGTCCATAAAGCACTTGGTACCCAAGGAACACCTTTGCCACTTCATTTACCTGGAGCATCACACACTCCAGCAAAGAAATCTAGCCCCGTGACTAATAGCTCATCGAATCCATTCTATACAGGCAGCGATAGTACCATTGGCAAGAACATCAAGGCAGATACGGCGTCTGTATTTGAACTTGATCCGCTGCCACATATACCGCTGGAGATGCAAGGTCTGCCATACCCTAAATCGCCTGGATCTTCAATACTGGCTGACCAGGCTAAGGCTGGTCTTGTGTTTGACATCTACAATGCCTACCGTTATCAACAGCATCTTCCTCAGATATCCTCTGATGCTGCCGAGATGACTGTTGTTGATGCAAAGTTCGAACCTCTGTATCGAAAGGCAAAGCTCACGGCTAGGCTGGAATACTGCTCGTCTCTTGTGTCTCTGTTTGAGTCCGACCAAGCCATTAGTCGTCTAGAAGATGCCACAATCACTGATTTTGGACAAAAGGCTGCTTTTTTCTCCGAGGCCAACGAGGCTCTACTAGAACGCAAGGACGAGCTAGTCATGCGCATAGCAAAGCTAAAGAGCCGAATCGCGGAAGAATCATCTGCTGGAAATACGGGCAGGTTGTCAGTAGAAACCAAGGAACTTCGAGAAAAGCTTGCCGCTATTAAGAGCATGCGTGAGGAGACAGGCGCAAAGATGGACCAGCTAAGCTGTGAGATCCGAGCTCTTCAGACCACAAACTCTTCGTTTGATCGGCAAGTTACGGAAAAGAAAAGCGCTCAAAAGCTTCTTCTTGCAATCAATGGACTTCAGCTGGCTGATGTGTCAGAGAGCAGTTGCGAGTTTGTGTATGACAGATTCTCCAAGCTGCACTTGGATGATGCGGCAGAATTCACATCGCTTCATCCAGACATTAACTGGAATGCAACTGTGCGCGATGCCATAAATAGAGACAACCTGACTCTCAGGCAGTACTCGATCTCGATCATGAGACTTAACGCGATCCTTAACGACCTTTTGGATGATGTCAAGAGGGTCAAGCGGCACACCTTTGTCGATGTTTTTTGCAACGACGGAATCCAAGTACGGATGCAGCTTTTCTCAAAAGAGCTACGGCGACGGTTCTACCTCCATGTGCCACTGAAAAGCGTGGCGAGTTACAAGACATTGCATTCAGAGCCCGGGTTTGATTGGTCAACAGAAGCTGTGTACGGCAATGTTGACCAGGAAAAGCTGAGGAGTTGTTTAAATGCCTGTGCTATTGACTCTGTATCTCCATTACTGTCCATTTATCAACATCTTGAGGCGTGTATGGATTCGTATTAGCATTTTACAATGATTTCTGGATGAAATCCACAGTCCAACGAATAAATGAATCCAACATTGCATTTCCCAAAACCCTTACCATGCTCTTTTAACAAATAAATCGGCTTCATCGTCATCACCAGTTTTTCATACTGTTTCGTCACTGTTTTTAGTGCTTTTTCAGTATTTTTTATTTCCTCCATTTTTGTAAAAGCGAGAGCATGTCTGAACAGATACTTATCAAACAGGGAGCAGAGGCTCGCGTGTACAAGTCGACAATTGACGGAAAGCCAGTCATTGCAAAGCAGCGCTTCTCTAAAACATACCGCCACCCGGAGCTCGACAAGAAACTCACTCGCGGTCGGCTCAATCAAGAAGTACGGAGCCTTAAGCGGTGTCGCGAGCACGGTATCCGTGTGCCGGAGGTCGTGCGTCAGGAGAAAGAGAGCGCCACACTGTACATGCAATACATCGACGGTCAGACGTTGAAGGAGTGGATTCTGTGCAATGACGATGGGGACAAGGAGAAGGAGTACATGCTTGCCGTTGGAAGAATTTTGCACACCATGCACTGCCACAGCATTGTCCATGGAGATCTGACTACGTCAAACATGATTATAAACAAGGACGGTGAGGTTGTTCTCATTGACTTTGGTCTTAGCCAGATATCATCTAGTGCCGAAGACAAGGCCGTGGATCTGTATGTGCTTGAGCGGGCCTTTATCAGCACACATCCCAACTCAACGCAGCTCTTCACATTAGTCCTCGATGCATACGACACTAGCGACATGGCAAAGTCTGTTCTGCGTCGCCTGGATGATGTGCGTCAGCGTGGGCGCAAGCGCGACATGACTGGATAGTAAAAGCCCGGGGTAGGGTTCAAGACTAGAATCCGTAAGTTCTTTTTTGGTCACTTTAAACATCGCTGACGTGATCCAGAAAATTAAATAAAAAGGGATGCTTGCTGGAGCAAAGGGCGAAGCTTTTTAAATTTGGTTTTCTTCTCTTCAATCCAAATTTATTTGTTGCTATTTACGCTTAGTTTTTAACCGAAAAATAAAAGGCTGTACTGGAAAATGGCTACAGAAGGAGGCGAATCAGGTAGGTGTGGGGCTTTATTTAGCTCATTTTATGCTGTCAAGGCATTGCCAATGCTCAGCACAATTTCGATATAAAATAATAACAGCAACTTCTGGTATGAGATAACATTGCTGTAGTTGCCGCTTCAGCGGAGGTTGAGGCCGGGTTCACTCATGAGTATAATCGCTTTGAGGCAGCGCATAAACAGCAACTAGAGGCGCTTGATCTTCCAAAACAGCTGTGGCAACCGCTGTTTACAAAAGTGAGCACGAGCACTTTGGATATTGGCAAGTACGTTGTTCTTTGCGAGACTGAGGACAACGATGGAGGTAGCAGCATCAGAAGCACAAACACCGGATCAAAGAGCCTTGTTGAACACCAGCTTTGTCTGAAGGAAGGCAAGCTTGAAGCTCTAAGCGACGTTTTCTTGGTAGATCACGCATGGACAACAAGGTTTGACAAGGCAGAGGACGAGCTGAATGAGGTGCCTGGGCTGTTGGATCGCATGGAAAGCCTGACAGGGATCTACGAGCCTACTGAGGAGATACCGGCTATGCCTGACACAACATCTCTTGACGCAACAATGTCAATCAACGCTCCAGTTGTAGCCTCCCAGGCTGGCGTCAGCGAAGAGAAAGCGCGCGATCTGCTGCGGCGCACTCGTGGTGACATTGTTGATGCGATTGTGTTGGCAAACGATGAGTCTGCTGGGATGGACTCTGCTCAAAAAGAAATGCAGAACAAAATTTTAGAGCAGCTCTCTGGCAAAGATGGAGCAAGCGATCAACAAGCGCTTGAATGGACAACGCGCAAGTACAGCTGTGCGCAGTATTCGCTCGACGATGGAGACCAACTTGATGCGATTGATATACGTGTCCCTATCCCGCCATATGTCAAGCGAGGTGATATCGAATGCAAGTTTTCTCAAAAGCACATACTATTATCTATCTCGGATAATGTGGTTATTGATGGGGACTTTTATGCCGATGTCAGCTCGGAAGAGGCTACGTGGACACTGGACAAGGACCTTCTTGTTATCACATTAATTAAGAAAAGGCCCGAGCATTGGCCTGTTGCCATAGTCGGCGAACACCATATTAGTCCAAAAGCACACAAGAAGCATATTCTGCACGTTTACGGTGAACTTTGGCGCTACTTTCAAGGTTACGATTATGTTGCACGGGGCTTGGATCGCAATTCACTAGTGAAATACACGAACTGGTACATCCAAGACGAGGTTGGACTAGCAATTGGTCACAGCGACAGTCCTAATGTGCGCAGTCTTCCGTTTATATATCTGGACAACCAAGGGAGCACAACGCCTTTCAACATTGTGTGGCCTATAGAATCAATTACTCAGGGTCAGCCACTGACACGCGACTATTGTCCGCGCTGGTTAACTAATCCAGAACAGAGAAGGGGGTATCTGCAAACAGTATTTAAAGGACCTACACAGCCTGTGCTGGATGCGTACAAGGCACTGGTTGAAGAATGGTCCAAGGTTGCTGGTAGTGCGGAAAAGGCTTACTTGACTGCAACGCCTGTGTCAAATACTTTAGCCAAGAACGTGTATGTTTTTGGAGCCTCCGATAAGACAAAAAAGGACATCGAGGAGACTGGTCTCTGCTTCACAGGCTCTGCTGATTCTGCTGATGTCGTTTTCGACAATAGTGTTGAGATTGCTGGTAAAACAACCAGCAAGCACCCTTTGAACAGCGTATTCAGTTCAGATGAGATTATAGTCAAGGCATTTCAGGCTATTGTTGGTGCTAAGCAGTGGCTGTGTCCTGGATTCGATATGAAGTCACAGATATGCGAGTTCATAGGTGCAGCTTTGATGGATAGTAACAGCTGGTGGCTGCTGAGCAGCGACCAGGCTGAGCGAGACATTTTGTCACAAACAATGCTTACCAACGACTGGGTTGCGGCTGTTCGCCATGTAGATGTCGGCTATACGACTGCTGTAAAATGTGCACCGCCGGCAATTGCATCCAACCATTTTTATGTTGTTGAAAAGCGAGCGCTGCTAACACCCAGCAATGAACTCTATATCTGGGGCAAGGATATTCAGGTATACAGACATGAAATCCGAATGAACGAGAAAGACCCAGATCCATATCAAGCTTTGGCTGCCGCTGAAAAGGTGCCAAAGGATATTCTAGCGCAGCTTGTCGCCAAACAGTTCGGAAAAGGCGCATTCGATAAACTCGATCGTGATGCAGATGATATTGTGGCGGATGTAGTTCGCTTGTTGCTAAACGAAGGCAACAGCGACAATAGGAACTTTGGGCTATTCAGCTTTGCTTTCACTCTTGGAAGGCATTATGATGCTATTTCGCCATTCCTGTATCGCGTTAAACCAGTGTCTGTTTTGACCGGGTTTAATGATACCGAGAAGACCATGCCCATTGTTCCGGCCGTGGTTGCAGCGCTTTCTGGTCGTGCCGATCCAGACTGCTGGAGGCAGATCAAAAGCTGAAAGGTAGCAGAGCTTTTCAAAGCTTTATTTGGTCAAGGAAAGATAACACTATTTCAATTAAAAAAATACTCGTTGATAAATGCGATATAAGAAAAGAAAGACAGTGAGAAAGAAAAGCCAGAGGACTTGGCTCTCTACATCGCCTCGTCGTAGACAAACAACTGCGTGACCGACTCTCCGTAGAATGTACGTCGGATGATTTCACCTAGCATGGGCGCAATGTCGATTGTCTTCAGCTTGTCACACCGCTTTCTAAAGTCTTCCTGCGGCACTGTGTTTGTGCAGGCAACGGCGGTTACTGGAGACCGACTAATAATCTCAAGAGCAGGGCCTGAAAACACCCCGTGGACGGCAATAGCGTAGATCTCGGTGGCGCCATGACGCTTGAGAATCTCCGAAGCTAACCCAATGGTGCTGCCGCTGTCAATCATATCGTCAAGAATGATCACAGGGCGATCGCTGACCTCGCCAACAAGCCCCATGCTTTCCTTTGTGCTGCCAACGTCCTCCTTGTGGATCAGTGCAAAATCGAGGTTTAGTTTGTTGCAAATGCTAGTGGCACGCTTTGCACCGCCAGCATCGGGAGAAACAACCACAGCTTGGCGCCAGTTTGGAATCTCGCTGCGAATCCATTGAATTATACAGGGCTCTGCATAGATGAGATCCACGGGAATCTGGAAGAACCCTTGGTATTGTGGATCGTGTAGGTCCATTGCTATAAGATGGTCTGCGCCTGCCGCCTGCAGCAGGTTAGCTACAAGCGTGCCAGCGCGTGCGCACCACTGACGGTATCCGCTCTCGCCCGCAGTCATGCCCATAAAGCTCTGTGCAAACGTCCCCTGAGGAAGCGGATTACTTGCTTCACCGGCAGTCTGGGCAAGTGAGTTCATAATCTCCGATCCGATCTGGTGCTGGGGAAGACGCTTCCTCTGGGATTTCTCAGACTGCCGCGAATAGGGAAACAGCGGGGTGACCACGGTTATGCGCCTTGCACTACCCATACGGCATGCCTGAATGAGAATAAGAAGCTCGATGAGGTTGTCGTTCACCCTCCCGCAGCCGCTCTGAATGATATATACATGCTTCTCGCGTACCGAATCCTTGATTTCGACGTTGGTTTCCTGGTTGGAAAACTTGCCCAACTTGCATGAGCAGAGCTCGACGCCTAGAGATTCGCTAATTCGCTGAGCGAGTCTCGGATGCGAGGAGCCGTTGAGCAGGACAATGTTCTTCATCGCAAGTTACAATAGACCTGATATTAGTGCGGCGGCGGTGGTGTTAGAACAAGAAACGCTTGAACAGGCAGCTAATGTGTCCGAAAGAATATGGATTTCAAAAAAGAAGAGCAAATAAAAGTTGGCGTTTTGAAGTGATAAGCGTGGATATAAGAGCAATTTTTTTGTTTAAACGTGGCATAAATTTTTTGGGGAAGAGAGAAGTTGAGAAGAGAATCTCCAAGCAGGCTTTGCAGTGCCATTCCAAAGCCAATGATTTGCACTCGTGGCAGACAAAAAAATAAATCGCGCCGCTTGATCAATAATCTTCTGGCTCGCATATCATATAATCACCCCTGATCAGCACATGGTTTTTCCCCTTCAATGTTGCTGTTTTCTGAAGAAAAAAGAGGTTGATTAGTGTTGACGAGATAAACATTGAATTTGGCAATAACAGCTCTCTTTTGTTCACTAGTCTCCTCGTCTCTTCACATCGCCAATATTTATTGCAAAAGCATACTCTTTTCTTTAGAAAGCTGAGGCATAACGAACGACTCTCCATTGAAGGGATAAATCTGAAATGAATCACATTGTTGCTAGTGCTTTTAGGACAAGGCTGGCAGTCTTTCCTAGCCGGCTTTTGCAGCCCGTTCGCATGCGCAGTGCAGTGGCAAGGAAATCGCTGGGGACAAATGTTCATTTTACGGAGAAAATGGAAGACGGCAGTGTTTTTGTGTCGCGTGTACCCAAGACGATGCCAGAGATAAGCGAAGCAGATCTTCCGCCGCTGGTACGTGAAGATAAGCCAGTTCAGCGGAAAGAATTAACAAACGAGCTTATACAATCGCTGATTGCGCTGCGCAACGAGGATCCTGCGCAGTGGACAGTGTCGAAGCTAGCAAAAAAGTTTGATATTCCCAAGCAGCTGGTTCTTGCGCTAGCGCCGTGTCCCCAGTGGAGGCGTGATGATATACAGAAGGCCAAGGATTCCGAATGGGAAAACCTTGGGTATAAAAAGCGCTTGATTAGATTGAATCGGATACGTCGTCGTCTAATGTGGTAGTGCTTGCGGTATTTCTACTGTATTTTGTAAAAGTGATTGTGTTTGCAAAAGCGAAAGAATAACAGACGAGATAACGCGTATGTGTATTTTGTGTTTGAAATTAAAACGGTACAACAGAAGGATTCATAATATTGCTGACAATGTTGATGATTATACGGCAATTATGCGTTAACATTTGGTAGGATGTTGAATGATACAATTAGCACCGACATTACCAAGTTTGGTATATTTCTTGGAGTGTTTTTTAATATAATTTTATAATTAAAAAATAGTAGAAAAAAGTGTTATATTTCTGCGTGTGAAAAATTATTTTTATATCCTTTGTCTTCCTTTGCAACATTTTTCTATCCAAACGACCTGTTCCGCCAACTCTAGCAACTGCTTTCGATCTGTGCAAATATAAAATTATTTTTAAACATAAACTCGCGTTATTTAAGCCGTCAGTTTCGCAAAACACATGATCCATTCCCTTCACACTCAGCGTCCGGGTAGAGCGAGCGGCTGAAGGGGAAAAGTGGCGGTCTCAAGAGAGATCCTGAGCGCAAGCACGAGTATTCTCAAATTGTCAATGAAAACAAAATACTCAGGGAAAAGCACACTTTACTAGAGCGCCTGCTTCATGATGTTTGTGACAAGACCTGTCCGTATACTGAAATGGCGCTTACTGCCGTCAGCCCTCTAGATTTCGAGAGCAACGACTTCGAGCAGCGGATAGCAAGGTTTGAAGAGGAGCTAGTAAAGACCTGCGACCAGTCTTAGCAATTATCACGCGATATCAAACACCTTGTAATAGGTCTTACATTTGACTAAAACATTAAAATGGACCTTATAATTTTAAAACCCAACAAAACTATTTGATGTTGGCATTACTGATAATAATCAACATTTCCTATTAGAAAAACACTATTCTTAAACAAAGTAAATTATGAACTAATCACGCCGACGCTATCTGTTGATTATTTGTCAGATATTAGGGCGAAAATAGGAATATTGCGACATGCACTATAACAATGGCGCACTCCACCGTGCCATGCCATTTACTGATTATTTTGTTTGCTTGTTTTGCATAACAGAATACATGTCGTAAGGGACAAATCGGAGTAGAAAGGATTTGTGTACCTTCTCCGTACATGAGCGTCTCGTCATACACTTGCGTGACAGATGCAACGAGAAAAATAAAACAAAAGAGTGGAGTTGCAGTAAAGGTACGCGTTCGCTTTTTTTTCTATTTCTTTCTTGCACTGTTTCAATTGAAGCATTAGAGCCAACAGATGGTTCTTTGAAATTGTGTCAGATAGGGAGCATGTTGGGAATCGCTAAAATAGCACCTTATAGGTGAATAAGCATTGGGGTTTCTACAAAGTGCTTTGCGATTGTACTCTCTGACAGATTGTAACATCTTCCTCCTCCTTCCTTTTATTGATGATAATGATATGCTGTTGCATTTTTGTCACAAACAGACACATTCCGTTAGGAACAATGCAAGCTATGCATGTAGGTAGCGATAATAGAAAAAGGGCACGAAGGTCAGACAAGAACGACAATCCAAGGCGCCGAAATAGTGTACAGAAAATGATGAAACAATAACAAGAGCTAACATCTTTTGGAGAGCCGATTGATGTGTGAGGTGTAGCTATAGCTCAGAGGTGCCAGTGGATCAATGAGCAAGACCTGATTTGCACATAGGCGATTAAGGTAAGTTCCTTGATCTTGAACAGCAATGAAACATAAAAGAAGATAGCTGTTCCTTTCTTCTACAGAAGAGAGTGTGGCTGATGGCATGAGCAAAGAACACAAGCGTAAGCGTCCACGTGCAGTGCCGTGTGGAGCTTACTGCGCTTGTTCCGCCTCTTCTTCCCTGTTTTTGCTTTTCATCCTCACATTTGAATATTCTCCGAGCACAGCAGATAAAGCTGAATGGGATTATATGTGCTCGGGACAAATTAAAAAAGATGCTCGTGGTGGTTTTCTTTTCTTGGTTGTTTGATGATCAGACGCCATTTGCCATTGTTTTCAGCAACAAAGAAACGGGGGAAAAAGACATTTACGGTTCAAAGGGGTTGTAGAAAATGAAGAAATCGGCCTTGAAAATGGTGGAATGTGTAGTTGAACGACAATACTTTTCTTCCAAGTATTTCTCTAATCCGGCTGTTGTGGATTGGTTTGGCTATCAGGCAGATCCGAAAAGAAGAAAAAAGAAAGTTTGACAGGTCCCAGGACAAGTCAATGAGTGGATGAAGGTGGATTTTGCAATTGCAAATGACCCATTATCCGAATTTCAAACATCAGAAGCAGCAGTAGAAACATTTGACAGCACAAACAGGTTTTATTTATTTTATTTTTGGACACGAGCGCACATCATAAAGGAGCGCAATTAGGACAGCAGGCGTTTGCGATTGGAATTGTCAGACAAATAGGGCATTGTTGCTGCTGTTGGACATGGGGGTGTGGAACGGAAATTTTCGTATTCTTTTCAAAGAAATCCATTCACGTTTGCGCACGGGCCACCTCAAACATGGTTACTTTTTCCCCTCTGTTTTTTTGTTTTTTGCACTGTTGCAGCCGGTGCTGCTGCCTCTATCTGTGTCTGTGCATGGGAGCAGGTGGTGTAATCCGCCTTCCTTTCCCCAACCATATCCTCTTGGGCTGCATCGGTATGTGCCTGAATAAGGATCGGAAACCACACATGCACCTGAAAAGGAGTATCTGAAATCTACACGCTGTCCATAATGACGGCTACACTAGTCTGCCAAACAAAACAGTTGGAAAAATATAATGACATTTGTTCACATTGCTTTTCGGACATTTTCTAAAGCAGTGCTGGTGGTTGGATTCTTGTCTGGAATTCGTCTTTTCATCTTGCTTTTACAACAACGGCTTTCTCTGGCGGAAGTAGAAGAAGAAACAGGAAGCAAAGGGGAAAACAGGCACAAATGAAAAAGAATGCTGGATGCAATAACCACCGAGGCATCTTTTTTTTGATTACATGCACATTTGATTGGCACCGCCTGCGCTCTGTTGGGCGTCTTGAGCTAATGGGATGTTGGACTAATAAGCGTGTGCGCCAGCAACAGGGGGCGAAACGCACTGACCACCCACCCCTCTTTTTATTTGGCAATGCATGGGCAGCAGTAAACGATGCAGCAGATAGCAGGACTCTGTCAGTGCCAGAACATGGCACTTGGATGAATGGTGCATGGTGGCTGGATTGGTGGATGTGAGTGCAAGAAACACAAAGAAAAAAGAGGGAGCAACAACGCTTTTCGGACAAGACGATTGCCATTTTAAGGCGTGGTAATCAATCCTTGCGCGTGCTTACTCGTGCGGCTCAGAAACAGGCGAAGGGTCCTTCTTTTTTCTCCTAGTGATTTATTCCTGTCGAATGGACTGAGGCAGATGTGCTGGGAAGGCAATGTCCGCCAGCGGAAAAAAGGCGGTCTGGCCAGCAGAAGGGATTTCAGACATCCCACACCAGTAGAAAAAGAGAAGACTGGTGTAACAAAAATGATTATAGGCCGTACAGGGCGGCGGAGGACGGAATATGGTGGACACAGGGCCATTTGCTGACAAAATGAAGGTGGCAGAAGAAACGCAACATAAAATACCATTCTGTGCTGCACTGACACAGTTCTTCTGTGTCGTGCACGGACCAGGCGACAGCCATTGCTGCCACCACGAAGGAGGGCATCGTGCCAAGGCGTGGCGAATGTGACTGGGTGAAGGAACAAAAGAAAAGCAAGTCAGCATCCACAGGCTTTTTCCCCGCGCCATTGCCAAAAACGAGAAAGAGAAAGAAAAAAAGGTACCTTTCGCATTGAAAAAGCCATCGTGCATTTGGGAGACAGTAGGAGAATAAAGAACATATTTCCACGTATCCATGAGAGAGGGGGTGGGCAAGCAACTCCCCCTCTGGACCAGACTGTAGCATCTTCAGTTCTGGGAGCAGAAGGCAAAGGCAGACGCTGTCTTAGCGAATCGAGAAGGAGGGCGAGGGCGCTGCTGGGTTGGAGGGAGGCGGCGGGTTTTGGACTCAGCGCCGTTTCCCACCGCTTCTCCTCCTTATTTCTCTTTTGCGGCTGCAACCCACGCGGTGTTCCCTGGCAAACGCCCTCCACAGCAGCAGCAGCAGAAGCAGAAGCAGAAGCAGATACCCCCGCGCGCGTTGGACTGTATGCCACGAGTATAAAAGAATCCAGGGTCTCTCTTCCTTCTCTCCAGCATTCGGAGAAAACCACATATTGCCTCCATCCGTCCTTCTTGCCTTCGCTTTTTTATTACTACAACTACCACCACCTTTCACAAAGCAGCCCGTCTTTGCACCCCTAACTTTGACCAGCCAACACAGGCCTCAGCACAAGACAAGCAAGACACCCAAGCATGACGGTAGCCGATCCAGCAACAACAGCGGCAGCAGCCATAGCCAGTAACGGCGACTACACGGCAAACGTGTACTCGGGAAAGCAGGAGCACCGCGACCAGGTGTGCGCGATTCTCGAGAAGGAGGGCCAGATCCCAATGAATCTGATCGATTCTGAAGTGGAATGGTTCTACGATGTGCTTGGACTGGACGACATGTACTTCATGCTGGAGGCACCGGCCACGGTTGCCAACCACATCGTGTCGCTCTACGGCGCACAGCTGTCGAGCATGAACAAGCCAAACCCAGTCAACATCACATTCGAGAGCCGCCATGCCAGCGGCGCCATCTTCATCCACAACTCGGTCCCAGGCATCTCGAAAACCGACGGCCCGCACTACGAGCAAATGTAAGTCACCCACTTCCATCCAGTCTGCAAAGCATTAGTTTTTTCTTGTTAGTATGCTTGTGCGTCACAACGCTTCACTTCCGCATCCTGACGGAGGCTTTGTGTTTGCCTACCCATCTGCACGCGACTGTGTTTGGCCCCCTTTTCTCCCTTTTTCTCCCCTTTTCTCCGGCGTGCGAATGCATGCAGCGCCTGGATTTTCGCTGGAGGAGTTGTGGCTGGCGCTATCAGCAGGCCATCGGCAGCAAAGCGCAAGCATGTTTTTCCACTCTCTTTCTCTTTCGTTCCTCCCCGCAGCTGCACCACGCTGCTGCCACGATTCTCCCCAATTTCTCTGCACCCGCATCCCACGCCATCTGGCGCTGCCCCTTCTTTCTTTGTTTCGTTTTTCTGCCCGGCTAAAAATAACAAGGGCCAGCCTGCCTTATCTGCCACATCGGCGCTTCTCCCTCGCCCAGAAAAAAGTGTAGGATCGACGCAGAGTACCTGGACACAAGCGTGCCGCAGAAGGCGTACCGCGTAGAGTCGTATCGCTCGCGCGGAAAGGTGTCGAAGCGACTGGATGCATCGCTGCGCACGTACTTTGTCAGCGCATGCGACTTTGTCAACGCCGACCCGCAAGGTGACGCAGCCTATGACATCAGCCAGGTGTCGGATCGCACATTCCTGGCAAAGGCCACCGAGACGGTGCTGGATCTGTACAGCAGCGTCATGACCAAGGTGCTGGGACGCACGGGTCCTGTCATCGTGTCGGATGAGCTTCCTAGCGGCGAGCATCGGCTGGTGATCGGGTTCCGGCAGGGCAGCACGCAGGGATACTTTGCGGCGCTGTCGGATCTGTACCACTACTACCGACTGTTCTCTTCGCGCAAGTACGTGGAGCAGTTCTCGAACGGCGTGACCATCATCAGTCTGTATCTGGATCTGGCCAGACACGCCAAGCGTCTTGTGGCCGGTTCCTCTGGCAGCAGCTCCAGCGTGGGCAGCACCACGGCATCGCCTGTGCTAGCGCCGGCGGTGGCGGCAGCAAGCATTGGCGACGGCGTCAGACAGATCATCAAGGAGGCCAGTCTTCTGTTCTGCATTCCCAACACGCCGTTCCAGAAGCACTTCAAGACGGGCGAGCTGTCTGTGCAGGAGACTGTTTACGCCTACGCGGGATGGATCTTTGCACAGCACTTCCTCAACCGACTTGGCAGCGAGTACGCGACGCTGGTGGACATCCTTGACCCCAACGATGCAACTGACATCGAGGTGCTGGCCAAGCTGAAGAAGCGGTTGCGGCACGAGACCTTCACGCGCGAGCTGATTCTGGACATCCTGGTTGGCAACTGCGAAGTGGTCAAGGACCTGTACGCACACTTTGCCGATACGCACCACATCCAAACTGCTGGGAACAATGGGCTTCATCAGTCGCTGTCAGCAGCACGGCTGCACGACAAGGAAGCACTTGACAAGGAAGCGCTGCTGGCCAAGATTGCGCGCACGGCCACCAACGACCACGAGGCCACTGTGCTGCGTGCATTGGTTGACTTCAACGAGCACATTCTTAAGACAAACTTCTTCCAGCCGACCAAGGTTGCGCTGTCGTTCCGCATGGATCCGGGCTTCCTGCCAGCCATTGAGTATCCGGCCAAGCCGTACGGCGTGTTCCTTGTGATTGGCAACGAGTTCCGCGGCTTCCACGTGCGCTTCCAGGATGTTGCGCGCGGCGGCATCCGCATTGTGCGGTCGCGCAACCGCGAAGCGTACTCGATCAACCAGCGCACGCTGTTTGACGAGAACTACTCGCTGGCTTCCACGCAGCACCGCAAGAACAAGGACATTCCCGAGGGCGGATCCAAGGGAACTATTCTGCTGAACCCTGACGCCCAGGACAAGTCGTTTGTTGCCTTTGAGAAGTACGTTGACGCCATGCTTGATCTGCTGCTGACTGGCCAGTCGCCCGGCATCAAAGACCGCCTGGTGGACCGTCTGGGCCGCAACGAGATTCTGTTCTTTGGCCCCGATGAGGGAACCGCCGGATTCATGGACTGGGCCAGCCAGCACGCTCGCAAGCGTGGGGCGCCCTTCTGGAAGGCCTTCACTACAGGAAAGAGCCAGCATCTGGGCGGCATTCCGCACGACACCTACGGTATGACCACACGCTCCGTGCACCAGTACGTGCTGGGCATTGTGCGCCAGCTTGGTCTGGACGAGGCCGCCTGCTCCAAGTTCCAGACTGGCGGTCCCGACGGTGATCTCGGCTCCAACGAGATCAAGATCAGCTGCGACCGCACCGTGGCTGTTGTTGACGGCAGCGGCGTCCTCTGCGATCCGCTGGGCATCGATCGCGCCGAGCTCACGCGTCTGGCGTCTGAGCGCCAGATGATCCAGAACTTTGATCTGACCAAGCTCGGTCCCCAGGGCTTCCGCGTGCTCGTCGACGACTTCCAGGTCACACTGCCTGACGGGACGGTTGTGCAGGACGGACTGTCGTTCCGCAACACCTTCCATCTCAACAAGATGGCTGCTGCCGACTTCTTTGTGCCCTGCGGCGGCCGTCCAGAGTCCATTGACATCAACAATGTTGGTGCTCTGTTTGAGGAAGATGGCTCCACCCGCTTCAAGTACGTTGTCGAGGGCGCCAATCTGTTCTTCACGCAGGACGCTCGTCTGCGTCTCGAGAAGGCTGGTGTGCATCTCTTCAAGGATGCCTCTGCCAACAAGGGCGGCGTGACATCGTCGTCGCTTGAGGTTCTTGCCGCATTGTCCTTTGACGACAGCGAGTTTGGCCGTCTGATGTGCCGTCAGGAGGATGGCTCGCTGCCTGCCTTCTACCAGGAGTACGTGGCTGACGTGCAGAAGGCCATTGAGGCCAATGCTGCGCGTGAGTTTGAGTGTCTGTGGAACGAGTCCAAGCGCACCGGCAAGCCCAAGAGCATTCTCTCTGACGATCTGTCGGTGGCCATCGTTGAGCTGCGCAAGAGTCTTGAGAGCACAAACCTTTGGGACGACCTTCCTCTCCGCCACCTCGTTATGCGCGAGGCTCTTCCCGCTCGCTTGCTTAAGGAGCTTGGCATCGATGTCATCCTTGAGCGCGTCCCCCAGAACTACCTCAAGGCTATCTTTGGCGCCTACCTTGCCTCGCACTTTGTCTACGAGTACGGTACCGAACCTGGCCAGTTTGCCTTCTTTGAGTACATGTCAAAGTACCGTGCCAAGGCAGAGACCACCAACTAGACACACTCTTTTTTAATTCTTTTCTATTTTTCTATTATGTGCATTCTCTCTTTATCTCTAAAAATTCAACACAGTTAAGCTCAGTTCAACTCCAATTCCACAGAAACATTGCTTATAGAATGCTCGTGATGCTCATTGCCATGTTCCTTTACCGCGCCTTGAGATAGATGTACATGAACACCGTCACACACAGTGCAAAGATTGTCAGATAGAAGAATGGCCCACATCCTTGCCGCGCCCACATCTCGTAAAAGTTCTTCATCGTCTGTGCTAACCGTCCGCCCATTCCCTCCATGTCCTGCCCCATCGTTGTAAGGAACTGGTTCTGGTCGCGGATTTCGTCTCCAATATTGATCGCTACCTACACATAAACCCAAGTTACGCGTGTTCCACACCGCATGATAGAAAAATGGTTCCATTAACTTTAACTTTTTTTTTTTTTTTCAACGTCTCCTGTATTTAGACTTCCAGAGAGTTTTCCCTCCTCTTTCTCTTCATCGGCTGGCGCTGATACCTACCTCCTTCAGCATTGTCACCTTGCCCTTTAGTCGTGAGCTCTTGTCGTTTGGATCATCCTCAAGTTCCTGTCCTGCGCCTTCTCTGTATTGCGAAGAGGGTTGGTACTCGCCATACGCCCCATGCCGTTGTCTGTTGCCGCTGCTGCTGCCAAAGGCCGACATTTACCGGTGGTAATATTCTTTTGTTATGTTTTGTGAATTGGGGAAAGAATGCATGTGGAATATATAGAACGAAACAACTTTTCTTTTTCCAGCTCCACAACAGAAAGAAGGAAAGCCAAAAGGCGGTGATGAAATAATAACACAGCTCTTAAATTCCACATCACCATCCAATACATCACGTGAATGTGATTTGGCTGCAGCCCATTGGCCCTTTTTGATTTGAATAAACCACAACACAGGCCAATTCGATCTGATCTGTAGTCGATTAGCGTAGGTTGATTACCAGTGGTGACGAATGTGTTTCCTGCTTTCGTTGTTCCTTTCTCTTCCATCTCACTTTTTTTAAACAGCTTTGGCTTCTTCGTTTACTTTGCCATCAACTCTTTTTAACTCTTGTTGCTCTCCCTGTCGATTAAGCAGCCAAATATCTGTTCGTCTGTTCTGCTCTGTTTCAATCGTCAATTATAAACACTTATAACCCCACCTTACTCTTGTGTTTTTCTTCTATTATTGCCAATATACGCTCATATTTATTTCTATCTACTATATTCGGCAAGGCTTTTTCGGTTACTGATTTCGAATTTTACCAATTATGGTTGACAAAAAGTCCCCTGTGCTTAAAAAGGAAGACGTCCTCAATCCAACAACCGCCGCTGAGAAACTTACCAAAAACAAAGTCAAGGATCAGCAAGATGAGTTGGTAAGTTTCCAATTGCCTCTTTTTGTTTATTTATTTGTATTTGAAATCCCTTTAAGTGAAGGAAGCGAGGCTGTCATTCAGTCGAACTAACATATGCTCACGTTTGTTATGCTTTCTTATTTGGATTCTTTATGTAGTCGGAGGAGGACCAGAAGCTGGTTGGCGAACTGGAGATGATCGTGGAGCGGCTAAAGGTATGTATTATTATGTTTACGCAAGAATCTTGATGGTGATGGTGATGATGATAGTCCAGGATGCCATCCCAGAATCAGTCTTCTTCTAACGATTCACTTGTTTTTTGTTCTTTTTTGCATGCTCATAAGCTATAGGAGTCCTCAACCGAGATTCATCATTCTGCGCTGGAGGCCCTGAGCAATGTCATCCGATCCACAACCGGCTCAATGACAACAGTCCCAAAGCCACTGAAGTTTATGAAAGCTCATTATGAAACGTTGATCGACATCTACAATACTTGGTCGGACGAAAAGAACAAAAAGTTTTTGGCCAGTATACTGTCGTTGCTTGGCATGGTATACGACAGAGACAACAAGCGCGACTGTCTAAAGTACCGTCTTCTTGCCGGATATGAGAACGGCGCGGCCTCTGAATGGGGACACGAGTACGTCAGACACATTGCAATGGAGATTGGAGCCGAGTATAGCGAGAAGGTCGAGGAGGGCGCTGGGGATGATGCGTCGACAGAACAGCTTTTGAGGATTGCGTTGGAGGTTGTTCCCTTTTTCCTGAAGCACAACGCCGAGGCCGATGCGGTTGATCTGCTTGTGGAGTTGGAACACCACGCGCTGATTGCCGATTACGTTACCAAGGAAACGTTTGAGCGTGTCTGTTTGTACATGATCAGCTGCTCTCCGCTGCTGCCGCCGCCCACGGATCTGGGTTTCCTGGAGACCGCGCGCGCCATATACCGCAAATTCGGGAAACCGTCGCAGTGTCTGCCCTTGTCCATACGACTTGGCCAGCCAGCCTTGATCAAAGAGGACTGGGAGAGCTGCAGCACACGCATGGAGAAGGCTCAGCTGGCCTTTATCATGGCTCGTCAGCAGGTCCACATGCCAGAGCTGGTTGATTTGGACGACGACGAGTTGCTGGCGTGCATGAACAACACCAACCTGTCAAAGAGCTATCTTAATCTTGCGCGTGATCTGGAGCTTCTTGATCCCAAGCTGCCCGAGGACATCTACAAGTCGCATTTGGAGAACGTAAACATGGATGTGACGCTGGATTCTGCACGAAACAACCTGGCATCGACGTTTGTCAATGCGTTTGTCAATGCGGGGTACGGAACCGACAAGCTAATGACTGCCAATGCGGATGGAAACGAGTGGATCTACAAGAACAAGGACCTGGGCATGCTCAGCGCAACGGCATCACTCGGAATGATTATGCTGTGGGATGCTGAGGTTGGGCTCAACCAGATCGACAAGTACCTGTACACAGACGACAACTCGATCAAGTCGGGAGCCATCCTGGCCATTGGCATGCTTACCTCGAGCGTGCACGACGAGGCCGACTCTGCAAAGGCGCTGCTGTCGGACTATATTACCGAGGAGAGCAACCCAGCGATTGTCAAGCTTGCGGCCATTAGCGGTATTGGCATGGCGTACGCTGGCACCAACCGCGAGGACATTTTGGATCTCCTGCTGCCGGTTGTCAGCGATACAGAGATTACCATCGATCTCTCCTCGATTGCTGCGCTGTCCGCCGGGCTTGTGTGCATTGGTTCGGGCAACAGCGATGTGTCGACTGTGATTCTGCAGGCGATGATGGAGCGCGTGGACTCGGAGCTCAACCACAAGTACGCTCGGTTCATGGCGCTTGGGCTTGCGCTGCTGTATCTTGGATCTCAGGGAACCTACGACGCCATACTGGAGACACTCAAGGCAATCACTCACCCGATCAGCAAGCAGGCGTCAATCATGATCCAGATGTGCGCGTTTTCGGGGTCTGGCAATGTCTTGGAGATCCAGAAGATGCTGCATATGTGCACGGAGCACATGGGCGACAAGGAGGACCAGCTTCCCCAGGCGTTTGCAGTGCTTGGTGTTGGGCTTATAGCCATGGGCGAGTCGATTGGAGCGGAGATGTCGCTGCGCACCTTTGACCATCTGATGCAGTACGGCGAGCCGTATGTGCGTCGCACAGTGCCGTTGTCTATTGCATTGGTGTGTGCGTCGAATCCGCTTGTTGGCGTACTTGACACGCTGAACAAGTTCTCTCACGACAATGACAAGGCAGTTGCGACCAGCGCGATCTTTGCAATGGGCGTTGTTGGCGCAGGAACAAACAACGCGCGTCTGGCGCAGCTCCTCCGCCAGCTGGCGACATACTACCACCGCGACGCCGACCTTTTGTTCGTGGTGCGTATTGCGCAGGGGTTGCTGCATATGGGAAAGGGAACGATGACTGTCAATCCGTACCACCATGACCGCACACTGCTGTCGCACACCGCGCTTGCCGGACTGCTTATTCCGCTAGTGGCGATGATTAACGCAGAGAAGCTGATCGTCACGGACTCGCATTTTTTGCTGTACTATCTTGTGCGTGCAATGTATCCACGCTTCCTGCTTACGTTTAACGAGGATCTGGAGAGCATTAGCGCAAGCGTACGGGTCGGCCAGGCGGTCGATGCTGTGGGCCAGGTTGGCCGGCCAAAGACGATCACGGGATTCCAGGCGCATGAGACTCCTGTTCTGCTGGCGCACTCGGAGCGGGCTGAGCTTGCAACCGACAAGTACATCCCGTTGACCAATGTGCTGGAAGGCTTTGTTATTCTGAAGCAGAATCCTGACTACCAGGAGGACAAGGATGCCAGCTAAAGCTCCGCAGCCTGGTCACAGCCCTAGATTGTCTTTGTGCTTCTTATTCATTTCTTACCTTCTTTCCTATTTCTTACTTTTCTTTCCAAATGGTCTGCTTTTTACTCTCCCCAGAAAACAGAAGAGGTAGCGTGTTATTCAACAACATTTGTTGGCGGTTTTGCCAGCACTGCTAGTAGAAAATATAGCTGGTAAAGTCCTCGCACTTGCTGTGCATGTGGCCAAATACAGTCGAACTTCTCTGAAAGCATCGTCTCAGTGCATATTTCTATAATAACTCAAATTCTCTTGTCCCAATGTTGAACACGCACAAAAGCCTCTCTAACCCCCTTATCCAATAAAGCATAGGATTCTCCAGTTTGCCCACGCTTAAAGTTTCATCTGCGAAGGCACAATTTATTGCTGTTCAATCATTGTTCACGTGAAACATATGCTATTTAAGTGGAAACGTTGACCTTGCCAGTGCCGAAGGAAAACATTTTGCCACCATTATTATCATTTTTATCAACAGTAAATAATAAAAAAAACCTATCGTCCCTTATGCCTCCGACTGTGATAATTTAAACTATTTTAATGGGTATAAATTGTTTACTTTAGTATTGAAAGATGCTAAATGTTATAGCATAGCGATTGAACATTAATAATATATAAAAACATTAACATTTCCAAATGTTCATAGTTGTTTTGAAAGAATTTTAATAGATTTTATATAGCTAAAAATAATAGATAAGAAAAATATGTTTCCATGTGGAATATTTTTTTTGTACCACTCGGTTATCTTTGTCTGGCGTTGTTGTTGAGCCATTTAATGGAAACAAAACACACGATATGCATTTATATTATTAATTATATGTTGTGTATTTACACCTATTTGGAGTGTACCGCTTGTTATTACTCTAATTGCCTCATAAATATAATTTATGTTGTAGCACACAGGCTCATTAGACTCATCTGACTGTGTCTACCATATCAATAATGCAATAAACTGCTTTTCTATCTTTGTTTCATGAATAACATCTTCTTTGACACACTCGGGTAAATCGGTGGCAGTTGTGTTCCACAATATACAAACAACGCACCAAGTAAAAATAATATACAGAGTTTATTTGCCTATGTGGGCACAGTAAATGATTGAAGAAAAACATTAGAATGAAATCTAAAAGTGTTTTGGGGGGGGGTTTATGCCCATCAATCTCATCGCTATATGAGCTAAAGCATAACAAATAAATTGAATAAGCATATTTACATGTAACTTTTTAAAGGCAATACATTGTATAACAGAAAGTCAAAATAAAATAAGAAAATTCCAATGAATAAGTATGATGGCTATTGTGCCTGTGATGGGTAGACAGCTGAGAAATGGAGATCGTGGCTAGTGTTTGGCAGGTCTGGGTTAAAAGTTTGATATGAGGAGACTAGTGATGCTTGATGGGCGTTATTGTCTGAATTAAATACAAAACAGCTGGATGCTACGTTGGTCCAGCATGAAAAAACAACTGGCTGATTGTGTCTGATGCTTGTGTAGAAACCGTGGGCAATTCGTTGTAAAACTATGAGTTTCCAGCAAGCAAACAGAGCATTGCCGGTGATATATTTGCCTTCAAGGGTTGTCTCTGCATAGGTGCAATATATTTTCCAGACTACCAGCCCATGAAAGACTGACGCATTAATAATATCCTTGAGCCAATCTGTAAAACCGTACATGATTCTCTCAGGCGTAGCCTGGAAAACGCGACTAAGTGAGTTAAAAGGTGTTATACTGTTTATAAAACGTTTGAATAGCTACTAAAACGGCATATATGGGGACATTCGA
>JANBTT010000069.1:53450-84140 GCA_027578915.1 Coemansia sp. RSA 1200 | reverse complement strand
TATTTTTTCGTGCGTCAGAGCAGGCGAAGGAGGTGTTGGGTTTTTGTCAGACAGGCGCAGAATGAATGTTGGTCTTATGCGTGCTCGAAAATCGCTTTTTGTTCTTGGAAATGCAGCACAACTCAACGTGAGTCCGCTGTGGAAGCAGCTCATTGATGATTCTAGGGGTCGTGGGCTGTTGCGAGAAAGTACGTTGCCGCTATTTGGAAGGTACGTCCAGCGTGGTGTGAGGCTAGAAGGGTTGTTAAGAGACGTTATCCCAGGCGACCCAGATTTGGCAGCCGATGGTGAAGGCGATCGGTCAGAGTTTATACTGGAAGAGATTGACGATTCCCAGCTGAACAGACTGTGCCCGAATCCATTTGATGCTAAACAAGTGTCGGCACAACCATCCCAGTCTGACATCCCAGTCAATGCTGATGATGATAAGCCTGGCGACAAAAGGAAACATCAGCTGGCGGCTTATGACAAGTGCAAAGCCTCCAACCAGAAGCCAAGCGATGTTCAAAAGCGCGCACGGTTATCCGAAGAACATCCAACAATCACTATGAAACTAGTTGCAAACAGCACAGATCAGTCAAGATCACGATCTGTGTCTGCAGCACAGAACCCTATTCAAAGACCACCAAAGCCGCCTTATTCATCATCAGATAGAGGAGCTCAGCTAGTAGCCAATCGTGAGAAACAGCGAAGCGCATTGTTTATCCCTAGAAAGCGTACAGGTGCTGGAGGTGCAGGTTCAGGATCCAGAGAGCAAAGAAGCGCTAGTTTGACAGGAACAGCCGAGCAGAGGCAACCCATGATGCGACCGTCTCCTCCTCCTCCTCTACCTTCTACTCCTCCGCCACCTCCTTCCGCTTCTCCTATTCCAACTCGAGTCTCAGTGCCACATGAAAGAAGCCACGCCAGTTCTTACACGAGAGATAGAGGAGACAGACACAAACCACACCCAAAGCATCGCTCAGGTTCGAGAAGTTCCCGCTCATCATCTGGCACCTCGGAAAGACGGCCTAAACGCAGAGCCGGCCTGTTCCGTCCTGGAGCCGGGAATGACGGGTATAACAACAGTGACAGCGGCAGCAGCAGACGTAGAAACAAGAACAAGCATTCCAATGACAGTCGTGATGATTTGATTTCCAGCATGTTATACAGATAATTTTATTAACATCTTTAAATGACTTGGCCAAGAATTAAAAGCGTGCTTTTGTTCAGTTTTGTTTATTTCTTTTTCTCCTCTGTTTACTTTTTTTTGTTTCAAGCATCGTTAATTTCTTCTGTTACATTAGCAATTCTTTTTCTCCAATTTCCTTGACATTGAAATGCAAGACCCATTTGACACACCATCGAAGCGCGGAAGCGCCAGCCGCAATACTTCCAATCTTATGAGTGATACGTTTCAGGCGCAGCACCACAATTCACATACATTCTTAGCAAATTCAGATAGGGCAAGTACAAAAACATGTCTGTGACCTTAGTCGCTAACTAGACATGTAAAATGAAATAGTGAACGCTACTAATTTTTTTGAGTTTGGAATTTATTATTAACCATTTTATAGTCGACTGCCAGCGACCATATTAACTCAACCCCAGCTAAACCACAATCAGATTATATATCTATTGATATCGACCCGAAGCTTGACCAAAGGCGCCAGGAGCTTGTTAAAGCTCTTGACGGTAGATATGAGCCTCTTGATATTGAGGAGCTAATTTTTCATCTAGACGAATATACCAGTTACGAGAAATTTCTAAACAATTCGGAACGACTGTTTGAAGCCATTTCCAATGATATACCAGCATTCATGAACAACAAGCTTGTTTCTCGCAGTAAACGAAATCTCGTCAATCCGAAACTGTCCAACGAAGCCGCGCTAGTGGATTATTTTAGTAAGCTTTGGAAGGAAATGGCGGATGAGAAGAGAAGAGCAGCGAATGAACCAAATGCAATCAAAGTTCCATACTCGACAGATCCTCTGAACTCGCTTACAGCGGTTGACCATCAAAACAGAGTGATTGGCGGTACCTCGATTAAAGCTGACATTGTCTTTTATAGAGCATCCAGTATTCGAAGTATAGCGACGGTCTATTCAATGCTGGAAGTGAAGCTTGATTCGTACCACAATGCCCTCCCCGAGAAGGTTCTTGGACAGCTTGCCGACTATGCAATGCATATCTGGAAACGCCAACATACTCGGACTTTTGTGCCGGTATTCCTGTTGCATGGTTCGCTTATCACGCTTTTTTTGTTCACGCGAGGCAGTCTCAAGCGTATCGAACTTGGGTCGATTTGCTATGATGACACCGATCAAGATGAGGGGCTTATTACAGCCATGAAGATTAGACTAAAGCAACTGTGGTTTCTATTGTCTCTACCGCCAAGGAAATTTGGTCATTTCTACGATATCGTAAGACCACCTAAATCCTTTATTGTCAGCAAAGTACAAGGCGTGAATTATACTGCTATGGAGGCCTCGGTAGCGTCAAAGAATGGTATTTTATTATCGAGCCAAGTTGAGCGACCTGTACGCATCAACGGACGGCTAGTTCGGCTTTTCAAGGCTACATACAAAGAAGAGGGCGTTATCTTGAAATTATCATGGACGCCTATTCACAGGATTCCAGAGGGCGCTGTGTATGAGATTCTGGTAAAACAGGGCGTCCCCTATATACCCAGGATTATCGAAAGCGGCGTTCTTATTCGGGATATGTTTGGGTATCGTCTCGAATTCTTGCTTCTTGAAGACTGCGGTACACCAATAATTGAATATGTTAATGCACGGTTTGGCAGAAATAGGTCAAAGGACGACCTGAGTACATGTTTATCAGGCACAATTTCACAGGTGTCACTATGTCTGGCCTCAGCCTATGCAGCTGGCGTTCTACACCGAGACATATCGTCAGGGAATATCACGGCTACCGCGGGTGGCACCATCCATGTTATTGACTGGGGCTACGCAAAGATTTTCAACAGCAAAAGCGCAGCGGTAGACCAGGTTATTACAGAAACATGCAAGAGATGGGGTCTTCAGAAGGAAACGATTATAGATACAGAAGCTTCTGTTGATATGATGACTGGCACATCATTGTATATGGCTATCCAGGTGTTGCGGGGAAACTCACACAGAGGTGTCATTCACGATTTTGAATCTCTTTTCTATGTCTGCTTGCATGCTCTGTCTTTCCTGTATCCAAAAGGCCGAGATGAGGCCCCCGAGGGATTTGAACTTGTAAATAGCCCAAACCTGGCACTTGTGCGGGTAGCCTGCTTGATTGACGGTGACAATTTTTACGAATTCTTTGGCGCTGAGCAGTGCGGAGAAGACGTGCGCAGAATCCTAAAGGCTATGCATGGCTTCCTGTTTACCCATAAAGGACACTACATAGGGCATTCTCTACTTCGCAAGCATAAATTTGAGCAAGAGCTCTGTCGGGATTACGCTCAATGCTTTATGCCCGCTGAGGCCTTGGAGATTCTATTTCCAGACGCTGAGAATGATGCGAACAAAGTGCTCATGGAGGGAATTAAAAAGCGCAAGGTAATTGATGATGAGCATAGCAACACATAAACTTCAGACATGGGTCTGATTTGCAAATCTTCCCAAATAAGTAGTAATCCGTAAGCATAGAGACCCACTTTACAATTAGAAACACATAATAAATTAATTGATATCACATGTCATGCACCAATATTTTTTGTTAATGTCAAATTAGATGATAGAATTGTCGTTAATTAAGATATTCTTAGAGCGGCTGACACGTGGGCTTTTATCCTCTTTCATGCCATGGACAAATTGAGATTATATGGGCTACCTAAAGTTGTTTAATACATCTACTTGTAATATCTTTTCACCTGTGAAATGCCTATATAAGCATTAGATGTTAGACATAGAAGAATGTCAATCTTTTCCACGTTCTCATCAACTTCATATTTTTACACATTGGAAAAAGTATATACACTTCAATCTTTCAAATAGCTTATTGATTGAAATGAGTAGAGAATCAACCAGTAAAAGACCCCATACCATTCCAAACTGTCCACCCCATAAGTCAGATGTAGACAACGAATATGGGCGCCATTTTAGGTTTAATCGAACTAAACAATTAGTTGATCCTGAAGCAGCTCCTCAGGAAAGTAACAATAAAACTGTATTCCAGAAAGCCCTTGGCTTCTTTAGAACCTAACTGAATCAGATAGACCTATTTGGAATCAAGCGAACAGGGCCGACCACAACCGCCGGTCGTTTACCATTAAAGCTTTGCATGGAAACATACCAGTAATGGAGCGCCAATGCAGATGGTATCCAGACGCGTACCCAGAACGCGACATGATCCTGTGTCCATGAGGCTGCCAGCAGATTGAAACGCAGGGACACATGCTTACATGCGCACACAACTCCCTAGTCGCGCCAACGCCCCAGCAGGACTTGGCTGTCCGATGGGGCAAAAACGCGACACGAGTAGTAAGCGCCTATGCGCAGACGACCTCCCCATTTCTTCTTATAACAGACGAATGGCGACAGGATAGCGGCACAGCGGTGGAAAGGGACGAGAGAGAAGAATGCAGCAAAAGATCCAGTAAAGGTCGAAGAAAACGCTCCAAAAAGGCCGACTTGCAGCGACAGTGTTTAGAAAAAGCCGAGTTTAGCTACAACTAATGGAAGGAGCGCAACGACCTGCAACTTGATCGGGAAAAGAGATCGGGATTTCTGCCTGCGCAGCAACGGCGGATAATGAGACATCCCCCGGCCGGCGTCACTCAGCACAGATTCGAGGACAGCAAGCAGCTCCGCCAATACCGATGCTGTGGAAGGAAGGCTCTACGAATTCCGCCCTTACGACCAGCGCTTTGCTGGCCAGAGAATTCAGAGTCATTAAACTGCTCTGCCAACGCTCTATCACCTCCGGTGCATACTTTTTCTTAGAAATTTTTATCTTTTACTTTTCTAGGCAAAGGACAGGAATGTCGCGGCTATGTCGTGGGATTATTGCCACAGACCGCCAATGTTAGTTTACACTAGCACTGGCATCGTGCGGCTGCAGTTCTGCTCAACTGATCTCCGCAAGTGAGTCCGCCGATAACCCATAGTGGGGTCGGCAAATAAATCAGTTTCATCACCATCAAAAAAAAAACAAAAGCAAGTGGTTAGCGTCATTATAAACACTTGTTATTTATATTCTTTAAACAAATGACTGTAAAAAATGCCAACGACACCGGAGACCTCCTGGGACCCGGAGCCCAAGTAAACAGCCTGCCAACCCCTCAAACAGCCGCGGACTTTTCATTCCCAATAACGCCCTACGATATCCAGCTGCAGTTCATGCGGCGGCTGTTTGAGACCATCGAGGACCGGCAGTTTGCCATCTTCGAGAGTCCTACGGGGACCGGGAAATCACTAAGCATTATCTGCGGTGCGTTGACATGGCTGATACGCGATGCCGAAAGACCAAAAGCAATAGCTGGGAACGATGATGATACTGGCAGTAAGAGCAGGGATCATAGGAGTATGGCAGGTGAGCCTGACTGGGTTGTTGCGTTTGAGAATAAGCGGGCTGCTGAGGAAGAAGACGATGGATCGGGGGATGCGGAGAGGCTGGCTATGGAAAAGTACCATCAATGGGTGGTCAGGACTCGTCGCAGAGAGGCGGGGGAGCGTAAGGCTGGACGAACACGCAGCTATCGATCTGGCGGGGTGCCAAGCATGGAAACATCGGCAAAAATAACAACAACAAACATGGCAATGGCATCTAAGCGCAGCGCCGATACTGCCACGGCTGGCTCGAATGGCACTGCCAACAACAGCGATTCGGACGATTGCCTGGTGGATGCATACTACAGCGACACAGGGACCAGCAAAGGTGCACATTCTGAACACGCTGAGGATGGGCCGGTGAAGTACTCGGAGGATGTGCGCAAACTGTTGGAGCGGCGGACCACAAACAGACCATACTACGACAGCGATTCCCAGGACGAGTCGGAAACAAACCCAAACGCCCCACCAGAGGAGCCGAGTGTAACGAAGGTATTCTACGCATCGCGCACGCATTCCCAGCTCCAGCAGTTTGTGCGCGAAATAAAGCGCACGCAGTTCGCATCCGGCGACAACAGAATCAAATGCGTGACGCTCGGGTCGCGGATGCAGTTGTGTACCAACGACCGTGTGCGACAGCAGAGCGGTAGCTCTGTCTACTCGCTGAACGAGAGGTGTGCGGAGATGCAGCAGGGCTCTGGTAGAGCGAAACGGTGTTCGTTTCTGCCAGCACAGAGGACGCCGATGCTTGACTTCAAGGACTCTGTTGGCCGCAGGATCATGGATATCGAGGAGCTTGCAGGCGAAGGCAGGCGGCTATCTGTTTGCTCTTACTATGGAGCCAGAGAATCCGTCAGATCGGCCCACGTTGTTGCGCTGCCTTACAACATGCTGCTCTCAAAGTCGGCCAGAGAATCCATGGGCCTGTCGCTCAAAGGCAATGTGGTTATTGTTGACGAGGCACACAACCTGGTTGACACGATTCTGGCGATCCATTCGGTGTCGCTTGACTGGACAACTGTTAAGGCACTTTTGGAACTGTTGCAAAAGTACTTTGCAAGGTACTGGCGTCGGCTGAAGGGAAGCAACACGGTGTACATTAGACAGGCGATAGCTCTACTCAAAGCTTTTGACAAGTTTATGAAACAATGCAGCGACCAGGCGACGAATGCTGTCATATCCGTTGGCGAGTTTTTGGAAAGAGCACGCGCAGACCATATCAACATGTACAAGATTGACAGATACTTGCGAGTAAGCAGGCTTGGACGCAAGCTAAACATGTTTGCCGAGCCAGACAAGGGCATCGAGAATGGGGATCTTGGATCCAGTAGCCAGCGATCCGCCAAGCGTGGGCGTCTGGCGACCAAAACAGGTGGTGGCAAGGCTGGTCCGCTGGTTTCTGAAGAGCCAAGCAGGGCGCCTTCTCCTGCAACGGCGGTTGCTGCGTTCGAGTCGTTTATCGAGCGCATTGGCAACCCGAGCCGCGCGGGAGCACGGCTTGTTGTCAACGCCAACGGCAAGAAAGAGGTGGGGCTCAAGTACCTTCTGCTGGATCCGTCAGAGTCGTTCAGCGAAATATGCAAGGATGCGCGGGCGGTGGTTCTGGCAGGCGGTACGATGAAGCCGGCGAACGATGCGATTGAGCAGCTGCTCCCAAAGCAAAGCGCAGCCCATGCGGAGCACCCGGAGCGCTGCCGAATGCTTGATCCCGCAAACGCGCGGATATTCGCGTGGAGCCATGTTGTTGCGCCATCCCACGTGTGTGCGCAAGTGGTAAGCGCTGGGCCAACCGGTGCGCAGTTGAAGTTTGCGCTGCAAGACCAGTCCGACGGCGCTAAGCTTCGCGAGGCCGGCGGTGCGCTTGCTGCGCTCTGCAACGTGGTTCCCGGCGGCGTGGTTGTGTTTTTCCCGTCGTACTCGCTGCTGCGCAAGATGCACGCCGAGTGGAGTGCTGCCGGCATCGTTGGCCGGATTGCTAGGAAGAAGCCGGTCTTTGCTGAAGTATCCAGCCAGCCCGGTCAGCCGCAAAAGCACGATGTGCTTGGTGAGTATACGAAGCAAGTAAAGGCACCCGGATCAACGGGCGCGGTGCTGCTGAGTGTGGTGGGTGGCAAGCTGAGCGAAGGAATCAATTTCAGCGATGAGCTGGGGCGCGCGGTGGTGATGGTTGGCGTTCCTTATCCGAACCTTGCTTCGCCCGAACTGGTCGAGAGGCTGGAGTACTACGAGTCCCAAGGCAGCTCTTACGCCTCGAGGCATGGAGACGGCAGCACAAGCAGCGGGGCATCTAGAATGGGCGTGCGTGGGCGGGAGTTGTACGAGTCCCTGTGCATGCGTGCCGTGAACCAGTCTATTGGCCGTGCTATTCGCCACCGAGGCGACTATGCGGCAATTGTGTTTCTGGACTGCAGATATGCGGAGCCCCAGATCGCAAGCAAGCTTCCTGGGTGGATAGCCGGTGGAAGCAACAGCTCTGCTTCTGGAAAAGGAAGTGCGGCTGTACCATGCAGTCAGTTCGGACCAGCGCTGGCAAACATTGCATCGTTTTTCAAGCGAGATTTTACGAACAGCTGCTGACTCGCGTGTCCTCTGGGATCGTCCTTCAACGCATGTCATGTTTTACTTCCCCACAACCGCAATGGCCATTTCGAAAGGGGGTTTCCTTTGTGATGTGTCTGGGACGGGCGATACGATGGTAAGTCAGCGGGTTGTTGTTTGTTGTTTGTTATTTGTTTTCAGATTTGTTGGAATTAGCACACGGATATAGCAATGGCTTCAGACGATGGCCGTCCACTGCTGAGGTTTCCGCATGGAGCAGTGCGCGCAACAGAGATGCAGGATGTGGACCATGATCCAGAGGAAGCCATTTCACTTGCCGACATACTCGAGGCAGCATCGTTAAAGCAGGCGCTGGTGACATCGTTTCTGGTGGACGATGAATGGCTGGCCGGGCTCTTCCGGGACAGCACCCCAGTAACCTTGGTCGCAAACCCAGACGCCAACAGCAACAATAATGGCCGTGGTAGCAACGACACCCATACGACGTCCTACAGTCCCACATCCAAAAGATTCAGACGAATCCACCCAGAGTTTCCCAAACGGGCGGTCCAGATCATGCATTCCAAAATCATGCTTCTCTTCTACGCACGCAGCTTGCGGTTTGTGGTTGGCTCGGCTAATCTGATCCCCGACGACTGGTCCGTGATGCAGAACACCCTGTTTGTGCAGGACTTTGCGCTGGACCGCAGTGCCGTGTTTCCGGGCAACGAGTTTAGCTTCTCGCTGGCCTATGCGCTCCACGATCTGAGCGTGCCGTTTGAGATCGTGGCGCTGCTGAATAATGTGGATTTCTCAACTGCGCGGATCCGGATCGTCACATCGGTGCCCACCGGCGGCGTGCGGCACAATATGAACATGGTAAGCTACGGGATGGAGAGACTAGCCGAGGTCGTAGCGGACGCAACAGGCAACAATAGCAATAGCGGTGCGGCGGCAGGTGGCAGCGACCAGAAGGTTCCCGCTGGTTTCCAGCCAACTGCGCGTCTGTTCTGCGTTGGCTCGTCGCTTGGCCAGATGGACACAAAGTGGCTACGCGACTTCTACTTGTGCGCACACGGTCTGCTAGGCATTCCAAAGACATCGCTAGGCGCCAGAGAGAAGCTTGTGCCCGACGACCTCATTGACATTGGCATTGGGTTTCACACGCAGGAGGATGTCGAAAGGTGCAGGTATGGCGCACAGTGCAAGAACTACATCATGCTTAGCAGCGGGGTGTACGGTGGCGAGAAAGAGTTCCCCCGGTCGTCGCTTTGCCGGGTTGTTCCAAGAGTCGATGGCACCCTGGTGCATGCAAAGGTCGTAGTCGCTCGGTTTGGCGAGAAGCAGAACAGGGGCTGGGTATACGTTGGCAGCCACAACTTTACGCCGGCCGCCTGGGGACGACTGAGAGTTGGCCATGCCACTTATTTTAACAACTACGAGTTTGGTGTCGTTCTTCCCGATACGCAGTACACTCGTATCACGACAGAAGAGACCGCAGTGTCTTGGGACTCGGAAAACATTCCGCTTCCATTCAAGCTAGTATGGCAACCTTACTCGCGAAACGATGTTCCCTACTTTAGCAAATGAGCGCTTGATGTTTTGTTTTGATACGCCGATTCTTGTGAATAAAAAGCTAGTGATGCCTAATAGAAGAGAAAAGGAGAGAAGCCTAGTAGCTTGCCCACACTGTTGTTGTTACGATGACGCATTTGTAGGCGCTCGAGTCAGAGGTGATGGTTGTTTCTGTCGGGTATTCGTCGGATCCGGCGTCGGTAGTGGAGTCAGCGACGGTTTCAGCGTCGGATGTTGGGATATCCACGACAGAATCCGTGTTGTCCTCGTCGCCCACACCAGTGTCAGCACCAGCGGCAAAACCGTCGGATGTTGACGTAGGACTGCTACTACTGCTGCTGTCTGTTGCCTCCTGCGACTCCGTGTCTCCCTGGTCGCTCAGACCCATTCCACTTTCTGAATCGGCGGTATTACTGCCGCTATCACCAGGGTCGGGAACACAGTTGTCCGATGGAAGCGTGATAGACAACGCAGCTAGTCCGTCGTAGAACGAGCAAGGAACATTCGAAGTCGCATACGCCTTGCCGTACTCGTCAGCACCATCGTCGCTACTGGTGGCGTCACTATAGTTGTCAGTGCTTGGGTTTATGTCGTTCAGAGTAACAGAGGTTGGTTTTGAGTATTCATTAAAGTTGCCAACAGCTATCTGGGCCATTATCTCATCAGGGTCGCCGACACTGGGAACCGATGCCTCGATAGTCACCGTGACCACGTGTGTGGACGGCTGTTGGTCAGCATCGTTCTTTGCAGCAATGGCTGCCATGATGACATTTGGATTACCAACACTTGGCGTGGCCAACTCTATTGTCTTCGTGGCAGTTGTTGTGTAAATCTCGTCGCCCTTATACCCCTTTGCTGCAATGGCTGCCATGATGACCCGAGAGTTGCCATAGTCTGTTGAGGATTCGGGTCCCTTCGCTACTGCTCTTACCTGCTTGTTGTTTTCGGCGGCCTCGAGCCTCTTGTCCAGTAGTTTCATGAACCCGGGCGGAGCTGCGTAGTCCTCCAGCATGGTGACCATGCCATTATCTCTCTCCATCATCGTAACCATGCCGTTGTCTCTCTCCATAATGGTGGCCATAACTACGGCTTCTTCCATCATTGTAACCATTTCACGCTTCTTCTGCTTATTCTCTTCGACAGAAAGGATTTGGGGGCCAGGAAGGAACATTGCTTTGGGAGCCGGGACAACCTGGCCCTCTGAAGTGGAATCGGGAACGGGGTACGGAGCAGCTGCGGCCAGCACAGCAGAGATAACAAGCGCGGCAAAGACTTTTGTTGGTGCCAGCATGGTTATTCGAGGGTTTTTTAAATAGGGTGAAAAAAAGGTATATAAACAAGGGAGGTGATAAGTAAAGAACGCTAATATTTTATAAAAAAATATATAAATGAAATGTTACAGAGTGGGGGGTTTTTTGTTATTTGATTTCAAGAGCAGAAAAATAATAATAGGGAGGAAGAAAGAAATGTTGTGTATTCCATATATGAAAAATTACAATTCCTTTTTTTGTCAAGATACACCTAGCTTTATTTTCCTTCTTCTCAATACAAAAGTGCTCATCACTTTTCATATAAAGACAAAATGAGAATAAAAAAAGTTGCTTGTGGTTAGCTGGCGTTATTATGACTGTGACAAAGTTGGAAATGGTTTCTTTCCACATTGGTTGAAATGACAATGCCTTTTACAAAGTGGAATAAGAATGGAAAATTATATAAAGTCAAAAGGATTCTTTTCCCAGTTCTTCTTTCCTTTCTATCAATAGACTCATTGCCTCTTTTCGTTGATTCGCGAGCAAGTGAAGGAGTGAATATTACATTGCGATAAAGAAGCAATGCGTGTTTGTATTTGTGTCTATATATGTAGAGGACTCCTTTTCTTTACGTATTGGTTTCTTTTACTAAAGTTCAACTTGCATGTTTCTGAACCTTTTTCATTAACGAACGCAGCAGCAAAATTAAAGCAAAGTGGCCATTATTAGAACAACAGCTGTCTGCGGAGAAAGAAGGAGTAAAGTGAGTGAGTGGGCGGGCTAGATTTCGCTACTCTATTCCAAACAAGTAATAATGAATTAATCTGTCTAGACCATCATAAACCTGCTAGCACCTGCATACTTCCCATATATGTGGCTGAGGTCATTGACACATGGTAGCCAAGATCCTATTTTCGCAAGATGCAAGCAGGATGTGTGTGCATACTGCATATATCTTCGACTTGCAATATTCACTTTTTTTTAATAGATTTATCTCTGTTTTTTTAATTAGGTTACCCTAGTTGTGCATATCAACAAGTAGAGAATTTGAAACCAAGATACTTTTACTAATTACACAAGTGAGGACAATGGGCGATGAACGTGGATACAATGGCACCGGAGAGCAGGAGTACTTGTCAGACAGTTCAATCGAAAGGCAGCTATGTGAGTTTGACAATCTAGTCAGCGAAGGCGCCATAGTCATTTCAGACACTTCGTCAGACACGCCTCACGAGGAAATTGTAGGCCTGGTTTTGGATGAAGAAGAGGTTAAAGCAGCAGCACCAGGGCCATCCAATGATAATGGCGATAATAAAGAGGATCTTAAGTTTCCCGATGGGGCCGTCAGATTGACCCACGTTCTTGGCGAGCCCAAGGACACAAGCAAGTACTACAGTCTCACAGATCTGCTGCAACCCAGCAAACTGCGCAAAGCGCTTCTGACAACGTATGTGCTTGACGTGGAATGGCTTCTCATGCATACTAGCTTATCGACAAAACTCGTCATTGTAAAATCGTACAGTCCGAGCGAGGAGCAATCCGGCGTGTACCAGTCTGAAGATGGCAGAATCACGTTTGTCAACCCCGTGTTTGGCGTCCAAAAGTACCCCGTGATGCATTCCAAAATCATGCTGCTTTTCTACGACGACTACGTGCGCTTTGTTACATTATCGGCCAACCTCATTGAAATCGATTGGACCGTGCTGGCCAACATCATGTATATCCAGGACTTTCCGTACAATTCCGGAACACTGTCAAATGAAAACAGTAACAATAGTAACGGCCAAAACAGCCGGCAGCACGGTTTGTCCTTTTGCGAGTCGCTGAAGGCTGCGCTGCGTGATATGGATGTTCCCGGACAGGTTGTTAAACAGCTGGACGGCATAGATATGTCTCGCGCACGCGTCCACATAGTTACAACCATTCCAACCTCGCGGATCCGACTAAAGGACAAGCATGCCGACTCGTACGGAATATGCAGGCTTGGAAACGTAGCGCAGGCGGAGCGTCGCGAATCAAAGGTGCCTGACTCTGAATGGTTTGACACAAAGTTATTCTGCTACGGATCCTCGCTCAGTCGGCTGGATGCAAAGTACCTCGATTCGTTCTACAAGTACGTGCTGAACAAAACAATCAGCCTCCCTAGCGGTCTGTGCAGGTCATTGGGCTACTCTGACGAAGAAGCGTACACATCACATGTCCTCCACCAGAATATCGCTGTTGGATTCCACACGCTGGACCAGACAAACGCAAACAAGTACGGCGCAATTCCCAAGAGCTGTATAATGTTTCCGTCAGACGCATACTTTAGCAACGAGTACCCGTCGTTTGCGCTGCACAAGATTTCTCCAAGGGTGCCGGACGTTCTTGTCCACGCAAAGATTATTCTTGCCAGACACGGCGAGTCCTCTGGATGGATGTATCTGGGTAGCCATAACTTTACCCGCGGAGCCTGGGGCACGATTGGCGGAGGCAAGTTCGGTGGCAGCGGCCGGTATTACAACAACTACGAATTTGGCATTGTGCTTCCCGATGTGCAGTACAAAAGCGAAGATGCCGCTGGTGGCAGAATGGTGGTTGTGTGGAATGGTGCTGAGATTCCGGTGCCCTTTGAGCCGTCGCCGTGGACGCGGTATGGAGAGGCGGATATGCCGAGCATAAAGAGAATGGAGAGGAAATAGATTCATTGAAGGAAAAGCTAAACCAACTAAGGAATAAACAGAAGCCGTAATTAGAAAGAAGGAAAAGAGAAACCGCCAATTGCCCTTCATGGGCTCTATCATCCGACCTGTCGTCCTGTCGCCCACAGGGCGCGGAATAGCTAGATTTTAACATCCAGCCCGGGTCCGGTAGTAGCTACAAATAAGTAGGCAGAGGCTGTCAGACCCGACCAACCAGTTGGTTGAAGAGTGCCCTATTTGTGGCAAGGTGGCAGTGTCTCATCTCTGCTTCATGGTATTTTGTTGTCCGCTGCCATCTCGGTATTCCGTTGTTCTCGTCGGCTCCTGGATTCGTCGAGAGAGATACTGCATGTTTCGGTCACTTCATAATCCTGCGACGCTGCTCTGGCTTCATTGGAGAAATGGATTCACGATCTATCTGGGCCCCATGGCAAACCTTGAACCTCCTGTAGCACTGGACTTGTAACTCTGCCGCACATAGTGTTAGCTGTTTTTCCCGTTGTGTTGATAGTCGTTTTGTTTCTTCAATGTATCGCTTGTCATTGATCTCATTCTGTTGTTCCCTTAACTCTAATGCTGTCCGTTCATCATGGTGTTCAATGTCTCGGAGATGTTTGGCCATCTCCGCCACTTCATCTGTCATCCCCGGGTACACTTTACCTGTATGCAGGGTTTCCGTTACCAGCTCAGCCAGCGGTTGCCACAGATCTTGGCTGTACTCTTTGCTGGTGGTCTCTGGTATTGGATGGTGTTCGCAAGTAAACATGTATCCTTGTGTCTCCAACACTCTGCAGTTTGGGAACGGACATTCTCTCATCTTAGCTTCCGGGTAGGCTTCAGGATACCATGCCCATTGTCGGTTAGCTGTAGGTAGCGTTCGGTAGAGCATTTTCAATGTGAATGAGCGCTGGGATGGGTCATGTTGGTTAGTGATCCGCCATGCATTTTTGGTGTGTCTCTGACCATCTCTATCTATCGCCATGTTCATAGCGCGGAGCATTATTTTTATGGAGTCAGATGAAATGGTTGTTTCTGTTGTCACCATTTCTGCTGTTGCTGCTGCTGCAATTGATGCTGTCGTTTCTGCTGTTTCAGCTATATTTGCTGTGGCAGGCTTGATAGCAACATGTTCATTTATGCGTGCTATAGCAATTTGTTGACAGAGCACTTTGTCCATCCATGCCTCATCTTGCAGACGACAGAGGCGGCGTGGTTGACAGGGGGAAATTTTGTTATCCACCAAGAGCCAGTACTTTTTGCCCGTTGGTTGCCAGCCAAGTTCTAGTGACCAAAGTGCTTTGTACTTGTGTGCCTCCTTGGCTGCCCTATCCGCCTTTTCGTTTTGTACGTTTCCTGTATGCACTTTAACCCATTGTATAGACAGTGGCTTCTTGCATTCTTGGAACCACTTCCGTGTGATGCATCCTAGATACTCCTGGTTGGACTTAGATTGAATCTCAGACATCATCCTTGTCAGCAAGTATCCTAGCTATCCCTATGGCTGCTCGAGAATTGCAGAAAATGCTTGCTGTCTTGTCTGTCTGGATCAATGCTGCAACCAAGGCCAGCGCCATTAGCTTGCCTGTGGTGGAGGAAACATTCCCATCCAGTGTTCTGCTGGCCCAGACATATTCTGGCTTACAATACTAAAAAATTTTGGGGGACCCATATGCCTGGTAAGGGGTCCCATATGCCTGGGGGTTCCATATGCCTGACACACTGGCATGGAAGATTAGTATGAAGAACTAGACTGAGGAGGAGGAGGAACTTAGAGTATAATTTTTCTATGTTTATAAATAAGAATAACCCCATTAAAACTAAGGAAAAGAAAACAGTAATAACTTGCAATGTCCCAGTCAGGGTATTTAACTGCCCTGTTACTAGGCCTGCTGTAATCAGGGCTAAATCCCCTTATGATTTGATCTCCGCTCAAATCACATGACAACGCAGATGTCATCACAAGCTGTAAACACAGCTAAAAATGTGTGCTGCAAATACAAGCATGACAATTAGTATGGTCATCAGATATCTGGATTCGCTGGGACCCTCAGAGGATCTCATGCTGAAATCCCTTGCTTGCCACCTCACCATGCTTCTCATGCTAGCAATGATCTGGCACCCCACAAGTGATATCAGGGGCCTGCTTGTTATGATGACATACTAAAGTGTTAACATTTGATCAGAATGTTGCCATTTTGCATACTTATTGGTACATACAATCCATAATAGGATGTGATTCAATTAGTGGTATTCTTTCGAAAATAGGATAGTCAGAGGCTATAAAAGCACTGACATTCTATGTTTTGATAGAAGTTTGGAGGGAGGGACCTTTTGGAGAATTGTTTATTTAAAAAGTATTATTGAGAAACAATAGTTTACTATAGACCCCTGTTATGATGACATATGACAATGTTAACATTTGATTGAATGTTAACATTTCAATCAAATGTTAACATCATATACACATCAATAGTAACATTTAAATTAGGATGTGATCCTAATAGTTGTATTCTTTCAAAATATAAGATAGTTGATGGCTATAAAAGCACTAATATTCTATTGGTTGGAGAGAAGTTTTCGTTAGGAAGTTTTTGAATATTATCTTATTGAAAACATATGAAAAGGATTATTGTGGTAACGAGAGTTTACAATAACTCCTTTTATGCCAACCAAGCACTTACTGGTTCCAAGGCTATTGAAAGAAGCCTGAAAGAGTATCGCAGCAAGTGCGCTGGTATTCGGACGCAATGACTGGCTAATAATGTGTCAGAGAAAACGTATCAGACTGCATTTGGGGCACTTGCTGAGGCGATCCAGGACCATGTAGTATTGTAGTTTTCTCTTTTCTTTTAATAAAATAATCTTCCAAAAGGCTCACTAATGAAAACTTCTCTCAAACCATAGAATAGTGGTGCTTTTATAGCCACCGACTATTCTATGTTTCAAAAGAATACAACTATTAGGATCACATTCTAATTTAAATGTTACTATTGATGTGTATACGATGTTAACATCGCCATATGTCATCATAACATGTAGCCTCTTTTTCCGACACAATGCCTGGAATGTATTGGGACGACACTCACAACAACCTCATTGAGCGTGCAGATGGCAGGAAAAGAAAGCCAGATGGTTGCTTCCTTGCAGATCACTTGGCCGGTCTTCTCTGGTAGAACATAGCAATAGCGGTTGAGATTAAGGGTAACTCAATGGATGACGGACACAACCTTATTCGGGGACAGCTCTTGCAGGACTTCATAGACATGTCTGAGATTCTTCCTTGGTGGTTAATGATTGGCTTGACACTTGGTCATGACAGTGAGGTGCATTTGTATGTTTGTGTACCCAACAGCATTCGCATCGTCTCTCTCAGCAAACTCCCTCTATTGCATGGCACTAGGTTATTGCCCAACAGAACTGGAGTAATAGCTGGCAAGAACTTGGTAGTCAAGTTTCTTTTGTTTTTGCATCAGCAATTTGCAACTGATTGTGAGTACTTGACGGGCTGCGACTCTACGTTTCCCTGCGATTTTCAGCTTAGCGACATTTTGGGTGTGTTGCAGAACAAGAGCAATGTGCTTCGTCCGTCAACCACCATAAGAATCAACTGCGCTTATGACAATGCCAACAGCGTGCTCGGCCGCCACAACTATCTGAAAGGCCAACAGACATGGGCCTATCCGGCACAGTACTTCCATGACAAGCGCGACAGGCCTCAAAACGCCTTTTTCAAGTTTCAATGGGCGTTTGAAGATGAGCCGGAGATCAGCGTACATCAGTTTGTCTTGGACAATGGCGTGCCGCACGTGCTCAAGCTGTTGTATACGGCAAATATAGAGAGCATGGGTTGTGATTCCAGCAACCAAGGATTCAAGGGCGAGGCAATTGTTATGGAAGATGTTGGGATAAGCATCAAAAACGCCTTTTATGAAGATGATCTGAATATGTCGGAAGCCAAGATAATCGACATTTTTGCCGGTTATGCACACACGTTGATTGCCGCAGCCAAGGTCAACAACCGCAGATTTGTGTTGCATTGCGACATGTCTACTGGCAATCTTATGGTTGGCCACGACGGTTCTCCCTATGTCATTGACTGGGGATGCGGCCGTGTGTGCACTGTTTACGAGCAACCGCGCTCGACTGGTAAGCAGATGGTCGGAACAGCGATATACATGGGAATTCGCATTCTGACCAACTGCAAGACAAGATCGGTCATCGATGACCTAGAGTCGTTATTTCTTGTCTTGTGCCATTGCATATGGCGTCGCTACGGCTCGAAGAACGAGTTTTACATGAATCTTTGGTCAAGAAGAAAAATGGTCGATGTGAAGGATTCACGCATGAGCTGGCTGTCCAGCACAGATAATCTCTTTAGTCGAATGAATATTTCCTCGAACGACTACCCACAAGCTCTTTGTGCTCTTGCTAAAGGCATCCACGGTGTCTTGTTCCCAAGAGAAGCGCCTGTTTTCAGCTTTGACATTGCGGATAATGATGATCTGCGAGTAAAGTCATTTAGTCTACAGGCATGGCTAAATGTCTTTCAAGCAGCAACTAAATTGGCAAACACCAGCGTCTATGCTTCCGCACCTCACCTTGATGGATTGCGCAAGCATGTTGGTTTAAACGCAAACCGTCGTATGTCTTTTATTGATGAGCCAAAAATCCATTCGTCAGACCATATGGCTGCAGGGCGCCCAGATACTCCGCCAGCCAGTGAGCATAATCCGCTTATTGCTGCAGTAAACAATAAGGAGGACTATCCAGACAGACCAACACCTTCTGGATCCAAACGATTGCCGGACAGACTGCCTGATCCTAGAAAGATGAAGAGAAGAGTGATCTAATAGTTTTGATTTTGTTTCCATATTTCAAGCAGCTTGTATAAATCAAAACAAAACCTATATTAAGCGATATCCAAAATGGCTACTTCGAAACCGCAAGTAATATGCGGTAAATCATTTTACACATCAAAATTACTGGGATGGTTGATCCAATCCTTTAATCTCTAGCTGGATCATTTTACTTTTTTGTTTACTTTAAGTGACTGTTGACTGTAAAATGCAAGAATGGCAATGTTTTACTCTATTTCTGTCTCTTCATTCTTCTATGCGGTTAACGTAATCTGCCTCTTTGCTGCTGATATCTTTTCGCTCTTCGGTTTTCTGGCATTTTCCTCCTTTTGTGTATTTTATTACTTGGCTTGGACTATTCAATTGTTTATTTCTGCATATTGCTTAACAGAGTTGCTTCTATTCAGCTGTGTTTCTCGTCTAAATGGTTCTTGATAAGACGGTGGGAGAGCAGCCTGCTTCAATACCCAGACAGGGGAAGAAGCGTCCGCTAGAGGTGACGTCTCTTATTACTCCTACAAAACAGCAAGCCAAACAGCGGAAGCTAAGAGGAAAGGAAAACGTCTATCCAACACCCGAGCAAACAAGTGCGAAAAAACAACACACGACTAACCAACAGACGTGTTCAAGTCAAAATGGTCAAAAGAGCGGAGGACAGATTAAGCAAACCCCAATAAAACTAAGCACAGGCGCTACTCGGTCAACTGGAACACATGGACTAAATAGAAGCCAGGTCGAAAATGTGCTTGTACGTGAAGCAAAGGGTCAGATGGACGAGTACCTTAAACGTGGAATCAAAGGGATTATCGAAATCGCGTCACCCGATGAAGCTAAGTCTAAAGACATTGCACTACAGACAGCAGACAGTATTGCCGGTCTAGTTGAGACTCTTTTTGGCCATCGGGATTTGCTGGATATCGAAAATCAGAAAAAGTCAAAGCAGGGCATTAGAAGCTGGTTAAAGCAACACTCGCCCAGCACAAAAACACCTGCAGCAACGGTGGTAAACAAACTTTACAGGTTGTTTGCGCAGTTCCATCGCTTGATTCCAATAAAGAGCAAAAATCCTGGACGAAGCGGCCGCGCCAATGCGAAGAAACCGGCTGTACAGGTGATGGTGAGGAACGAGCTTCAGATGTATGAGCCAGTCAAAGCATTTGTCTGCTTTGTTTCCGAGTGCATTAGACTGCAGGCCAGTCCGGAGACATTGCCAAAAAGGCTAGTAGAGCCTTTTAACAAGACTGATGTTCGACCAAAAGATTCAGAGCATGACTGGCGCATTGACATTGCACTCAGATGCGTCCCTTTTCAAAGAAAGTCACCACTAAACCCGATCTCTAATAATTCGGCGGTGAGCGATTCAGGTAAACTAGAAGAGCGGCCTGAAATAGCAGATACGTTTGCCTACATGGAGCTAAAGTACCGCAAAAAGAACATGGATGACGCACTTGCTCAGCTTTTCCGCTACACAAAGGAAATATACATGGCACAACACGACAGGCGTTTTGTGTGGGGGATCGCTATGTGCAGCAGTGTTTTGCAGAGCTGCATCTTTGGCCCCAACTATGCTGCGGCATCGGAGAACATGGACATTGCCGTTCCAGCAGGAAGAAAGGCGTTTGTACAGCTTCTTGTCAACTGGTCGTTCTGTGAGAGCCACAAACTGGGATACGACCCGACCATCAGCTACGACTATAAGGCTCACTGTCTTGCAATTCAGGCAACGTCAAGCGACAGGAACGGGCGCGTTACAACAAAAACATTTTATTCTCGCGAAGTGCTTGTTTGCGCAGAGCGGATGTTTGGACGCCATACTCGGTGCTTTAAGGCAACAGCAACTAAACCACTTCCGCTGACAGATACAGATGTACGGCTTCCACACGAGCAAATGATGGATTGCAATGTCATTATCAAGGATGCGTGGGCAGAGGCTCCTGAGAACGCAGATGCAGATCCTCGCGATGAAGCCAGACATCTTGCAATTATCAAGGCTGGCCTGGCAGACGTGCCAAGTGTTCGCGGCATGTATCCTGAACTGTGCAGCGACTGCGATAGCGGCCGGGTGCGTTTTACAGGCCCATTGTCGAAAGCATCCTACGAGGATACAACCAGGACAGCGCTTGGGGAGAGTGTCTGGAGCCAGATATCTGAAAGTACAGCCTTGCGAGTACACAAGCGTAATTTTATCCAGGGCGTAGGCAAGCCAATCAAGTATGTGCGTTCTGTTCCAGAGCTTGTCATTGTAGCTGCAGACGTGATGCGATGCCACTGGGAGCTGGTCGACAAGTGCGGTGTCCTTCATCGCGATATTTCAGTTAACAACATACTTGTGCGTAGAGGCAGCGATGGCGATGCTTATGGAATGCTTATTGATTTCGATCACTCGATTAGCATTGACACAGTTGACGGCTATCCGCGTGCTGAACGCACAGGTACGCTGCAGTTCATGAGCATTAGGAACCTTGAAAATACCAACCTGAAGCCTACAGCGCTAGACGACTGGGAGTCTATGCTGTACATTCTATGCTGGCTGGGTATATACGGCTGGAACAGCAAGACACGCCTGTCCAATGCTAATGCCGGGGGATTGTCCAAAAAGGTTGAGAGATGGTGTACAGGGCCTCTCGAAACAATTTCTGATGCCAAAAGATCTGATCTTGACAGCGAGAATAACTTTCAGCGAATTATCCAAGATTTCAATCTTGAGTTGGAAAACATCGATTTGCTGTATGATCTGGTTGCACGGCTACGTAGTGTGCTAATCGAAGAACATCCTGACGAACTCCGTGGCGCACTGACGAATAAAAAGCTTCAAATCAACAAAGAGACAAGGATGTCTGAAAGTGTTGTTATCAGGGATCCGTTTGAAAAGCGCTCTGAAAAGTGGAAGGACATCTCAGAGCTGCTTCTTCGGGAGATGGAAAAGTACGCGCAGCTGGCAAGAGAGCGCTTGAGCAGTAGTTGATTGATTTTATTGATTGCTGCCATTATTGTAATATTTAATATATAAAATTATGTAGCTTAGGAAGATGAATATAATTAAATATCAATAAGACTCATCCAGATTGAATTAGACAGATGTATCTTCAAATATGGATGTGGCTACAGTGGAGAATTAGGCAGGTACAACAGCAAAGAACTCAGTACAGCTCAAATACGCACTGTTTCGAGGTAGCTGAAAGATGAAAAAAAATAGATTTATTGAAGGAAAAGCTAAACCAACTAAGAAATAAACAGAAGCCGTAATTAGAAAGAAGGAAAAGAGAAACCGCCAATTGCCCTTCATGGGCTCTATCATCCGACCTGTCGTCCTGTCGCCCACAGGGCGCGGAATAGCTAGATTTTAACATCCAGCCCGGGTCCGGTAGTAGCTACAAATAAGTAGGCAGAGGCTGTCAGACCCGACCAACCAGTTGGTTGAAGAGTGCCCTATTTGTGGCAAGGTGGCAGTGTCTCATCTCTGCTTCATGGTATTTTGTTGTCCGCTGCCATCTCGGTATTCCGTCGTTCTCGTCGGCTCCTGGATTCGTCGAGAGAGATACTGCATGTTTCGGTCACTTCATAATCCTGCGACGCTGCTCTGGCTTCATTGGAGAAATGGATTCACGATCTATCTGGGCCCCATGGCGAATCTTGAACCATTCGCAGCACTTGGCTTTTAATGCCAAGCATAAAGGGAATATGAGGCCACGTGGATGCTCCCCAAAACAAGCAAAATGTTTATTGGGTTCTATTCTATTTTTATATCCAAAATATATAGTGCAAAAAGAAACACTGACGTTTACTAGAGGCGTTTCTATTATTGTTATACATCCTTTTTACTTTGCTCATTCCTTGTACTATGTAATGTATTGAAAATAGCCAAAAGACGAGGATGCACAGGAAACCGACTGCCCGGGAGCTATTGCGGAAATCGAGAGAACAAAAGAAACAAAAAACCAGCAACAACTCTACTATTGCTACTCAACGAGCAGCAGCAGCTCCATCTGTTCAGACAACGCCGAGCAAAAGGAAGCGTCACAATGATACCAATATTAATGTGGATGACATGCTTATAAATAAAGATGGGTATATCGGACGAAATCCGCCCCCAAAGCAGTCACCAGAAGGTCCCCCACATTTGGTATCCGAACACAAGCGACCAAAGCTTGTAAGCTACAGCGAGAGTGCAAGTGATAATGAGAACGATAGCGATAGCGAGAGCAATGATAAAGGCAAAGGCGTAGATATTCCAGAGTCAGTTGTTCCCATGGATGCTTCCACAGGTTTGCCCGCCGGGTTCTTTGATGCCGACGCGCCGGTTTACACGGACGGTGCGAGCGATGATGAGGACAACATTGGTGTTGTCGGGGATTCGAAACCCAGCGCAATGTTGCCTGCTCAAAATAGTCCTGACAACAGCGAGCGTCTGCTGAAGAGTCTGGATGATTTTGAAAACGAAATAGCTGGGCTTGCAGACCAGGTTGAGGAAAGTGCGTATTTGTCAGAACCCTCGGGGCCAGATAAGCACTTGTTGAAAGATGATGTTGATGCGCAGGGTGAGCTGTGGAAGACAAGAGCTGCTCAGTTGAGGCATCTGCGCTCGATTGTCAAGGACGGTATGCAAGCGATGGACCCAATGGAGACGACACATAAGGAAATGTCGCCTAGTCAGATGGACATTAGCAGCGGCAGCAACATTGCCGACAGTGATCAGCTCTCTGGAACCAGCGGAGACGATAGTGAAGGCAACGATGACTTTACTTTTTTGATTGACTGGCGGATGGTCTAGTGTAAGGAAAAGGAAAGATGCAGATGTTAGAAAAGGAGGTTCCGATTATTTTTATGGAATGAAGGAAAGAGCTGGATCGTCCGTTTGTTAGTTCTTTCTACACACTAGCCCTCCTACCAAAGGATACAAAATGTAGGGATGATATTTATTTCTCTTTCTTTTTGATAAAGAGCAAGATCTAAATAGCTTCAGCTCCCTCGACTTCTCCCCTCCTCAAATACCCCTACTTTTTCCTTTTACGTTCACTGGTTTTCTAATTATTTTTCTGCATATATTCAAACTCAGAACGCATATAAAAGAGAACACCTGACGCTGCTTCAATACCTAGTGAGAATTTCTCGTCTTAACACGTTTTTTCATTATTTTTGCAGATAATTTTTTTCTATCGTTTCTTAATTCGTTCAAGGAGTAGAGAGTTTAGAATTTCCATTTTCCACTAATCTATTTCTTTTTTTTTTTTGTTCATGAGAAACAACGTCGCCCAATGGAATATTTTAAACCACATTTTCCAGCACATCACAGATGTCAAGTGCAAAGATCTGGCAGAGTGGAAAAGAATGTTGCCGCTGCTGGCGGTCTGTAGGCAATGGAGGAGGATAGCAAAACCCCTGGTATACAGACACATGGTAGTGGAGAGTATTACAGAACCGGTGTACGGGGTTTCAGCCAGCATGAATGGGAGAGGAGGAGGGCAGACATTTTATTTGAATAGTCTGAGAACAATAGACAAATCGAATCTGGATCTGATGGCCAGAAATAGCCGTGCAAGGGATGACGAGGAGATGAGCAAGCAGGGGCGGAGTCTAAAAATAAAAATCCATTACTGCTACAACCCGGTAATCAACCTCAACAACGTGTTGATGAAACTCCAGCTACATAGAAACCAGCTGTATGGGCTCCCAATGCTGCACATTGAGCTTAGTTCCCAAGAAAACATGCCCATGTACAACCCCTTTGTAGGCGAGGAGCTCGATAGAATCCAAATGCAGGCAGCAGCTCTGCAGCTGCTGACACCGCAGGTGAAAAGCCTAAAAACCACATTGTCGTCGGTAACAGACACTGTAAGCCATGCGACGGCTGTGGCGTTGGTTGCAAACTATGCGCACCAGTTGAGCGCCATTGACAGCAACATGTACACTCTGGCATCGGTGTCATCCCGACTGCCACCGAGTATGGAGCGAATAACGCTGCTTTGCGATTGCAACAGCTACGCTGTGTTGCCAAGGGTGTCGACAAGCGGTCTGAAGAGCCTGAGCCTTCTGTGCGTGTCGCATTCGATGCCCTGGGACTGGCTGGCCAATGGCAAAGCGCACATCGGGTTTGATAGTCTCGAAGCCCTAAGCGTCAAGATCATCGTAAAGTCGTCGTCGAACCAATTCGATGCGCATAGACTTTGGATGGGACCTCACGACAGATTCAACTACACGGTAAGCGCACCAAGCCTCCAGTACCTGGGCATCGAGGCGTGTGCGTTTTCGTTCTCGCTGGTGTGGAGAATCCTGGAATCGTGTGGCGAAATAAAACGGCTGCAGATAAAACTTGAAACACACAACGTGATCCGGCTCCACCACGTCAAGCCGTCGGCCCAGTTCCGACGCGTGATCTTCAAACACTCGCAGGCAATCATGTCAATCGTCGATGCAGTTGATCTGGCCAACGATGTGTTCAGCATTCCCAATCTAGCCGACGGACTCGAGTTCCAGTTGTCCCAATTCAGCAGCCAGCTTGACGTCACAACCACGTGCTGGACGTTTCTGAAAAGCCTGACGATATACAAGGACATTGCGTTTGACGATATTCTGATAATGCTTCAAAGGATGACGAGTCTGCTGGTACTCGATGCCAGAAACGTGAGGCTTTCTGCGCAGAAAAATACAGCGCCAACGATGGCTAACGACAACTCGATTAGCCGCTCTTACAGCGAGCCACTGCTGCCGCCTACGAACCACTGGTCGTCTCTGCGTGTGGCAAGCATCAAGTTACAACACGGCTGCAACGATGTGGCCAGCCGACTCTATGTGAAAAGCCATCTGCTGTTTAGCATCAAAACCCTGGAGCACATTCTCGTTTACTAGACCTCGCAATCATTTCCGTTGTACTGGTTTTTCTCTGGATCTTTTTTCTTTTATTCATTGACATGGAAATGATGAAAGGACATGACTGAAAGCATACGCTGGTTATGAAAATATAACAATGGAAATTCCCCCGAATAAAACCAGTAAAAAACACTACTAGCCAAAAGCATTCGCATTTCTATCTGGCGTACGCAGCATGAAGGAGATCAACAGGAACCGCATCGGGGATCGGGTCATGGCGCAGCGCAGAGTCGGCAAGATGCATAATAAGGTTGAATTCGCCAGGCCCAAAGCGACCATCCATGTTCCTGTCGGAGAGAGCGAGGATATGGCGCATCTGGTCGTCGGGCAGTCTGCTTTTAGCCACCACCGCACGCACCTCGCTGGCAGTCAGGTATCCGCGCTTCCCAAACTGCTTGTTCAGCTTGTTGAACAAGTGGGCGTACCTCGACAGTGCATCGTCGGGGATCGTGCTCATTGCGTCCATACTTCCCGCACTAGTAGTCGTTATGCTGCTGTTGTAGGACGATGACGCATGGTATGTGTGCGTGGTGGTGGCGCGGTTGAATCCGCTGTTTGCTGGCGACGATTCGATTGCGCCTGGACTGGTGGTGGTGGCCATGTTGCCGATAGTGGTGGTCGAGGGAGGGGACCGAATACTGGTATTCAGCGCACCAGGGCCCGCGGTCTGTTGCTTCATGATCTTGAATGGATCAAAGCTGTCCTCGAACCCATTGCTGTTGCTGGCGCCCGATACGCTGTTGATCCTGCTGATCAGGTGCTTGGGACTCGGCTGCATCGTGTTCTCGATCAGACTGAGCGGCTCGGAAGCCGTGCGGCTGTTATGTCTGGATGGAAGAGCCGGCGGTTCGGCGATGACGGATGCGTTTCCCACGTATGCCATCTCCTCTCTCTCCCTCGCCTCGATACGTTCGCGCATGGCAGTCCTAGCTGCATTATGAGGAAGAGCTGGTGATTCGGGAACAGCAGATGCGTTGCCAATGTACGCCATCTCCTCCCTCTCCCTCGCTTCAATGCGTTCGCGTATGGCAGACCTGAAGGCGTTGTACGGAAGCGCTGGTGCTTCGGGGATAACAGAGGGGTCGGATGGAGCCATCGCGGCAGTGTAGCTGCTTGATCTCTCAGACGAGCAAGTGTTCTGTCTGGTGGTTGATCTGGCGCCAATGTTTGCAGATGCGCTACGAGAGGCAGCGACGGCGGGCTTTGGCGGAACAACAGGCGGCGAGAAAGAGGCCGGCTTGCCGGGAACTGCCACGGCCGGTTTAGAAGCCAGCGGCGGTTTGGCAGGAACCGCAGGCGGGGCCCTTCTGCCAACAGGAACACTATGCATCGTGCTGCTATTCCCATTCAGCACGCGAGCTGACTGAGGCGGGGTGCGGCTCGCGGAAGCCGAGGACTTTGCCCCGATCCCGTGTCTGGCCTCCCACAGATCGGCCTCCTCGCGCTCCTTGTCACGCCTGCGCTGCTCCTCCTCCTCCTCGCGCTTCCTGCCAGCGCCATCACCAACGCCAGCAGCGCTGCGAATTGCGACAGGCTTCAAGGGGACCTCGGGTCTGCTGCTCTGTTTCTGCCGCTCGTACTTTGCCTGCGACTGCTGGAGACGCGAAGCCGGTGACGATGATCCCGACACCATGCGCGCAACCTCGCGAGATCCCGACAATGTGGTAGGTTTCTTGGCCAGATGCGCCTCCTCCCACGCGCGCGCTGCATCGGCCTCCCTCTGCCTAGCCTGCTCGGCCTCCGCGCCATCCGCAGCACTGCTGGCAGTAGCGCCGAGATTAGGCTTTGCAGATTTAGGAGGCAGAGCAGGCGGTGGTTTCGGTGCTGCCACTGGTGTGTGCGTGACGCGAGGAGGCTGCTGGCTGTAGAGTTGGTGCTGAGCAGTCTGTGGACGCGCCGCACTGGTTGCGCCAAAGCCAGACGTAGCAGATACCGAGGATTCAATGGACTCCGCGTACGATGACGAAGTAGTAGCGGTTGAAACATAAGCACCAGTGCTAACTGTTGACGCAGCCGTTGAGGTGGCCGACCGTTTGGCGCTGACAGTTGCTGTCAGTCCGGCTGGCTTTGCGCTTACCATCGGGCGAACAAGCCCGCTGTCCAAGCCCCGGCGGAAGGCCTCGAGCTCCAAAGTAGACGACAGAAGCCCCTGCGCTTGCAGTCTGCGCAGAAACGCCAAATCGTCGCCCGACTGCGGATGCAGCTCCGCATACACTGCTGGAAACAACCCGAAATCGCCCGTTCTTTCCACCCGGCCCTGGAGCCACCCGTCCTCGCCCGACTCCTCGATGCTGACCAGTATGTCGTCCGCATCAAACGTCACCTCGCTGCTGTTGTCCGCCACGCAGGCGTAGATTGCTTTTGCGTACATTTGTTGCAACTATCAACGATTAGAACCCAAGGTATGTGAAGAATAAAAAGAGGGTTATTTAAAACTACAGTGTGTTGATAGATAAAACAAGGAGGAAAAAGAAAAAGATATTAAAAGTGGAAATATACAACAGGAAGAATAGCTTCTCTGGAAAGAAGAAAAACAAAAAACCCAAACCGCTTCCGTTTGCATAAAAGGGGAATGGAAAATAGTCTTTCTATAAACACCCAACTTTTAGTTTGTAGCAAAATAAAAGAGGGGTGAAAAAGGCGGAGAAAGCAAATAATAAAGTTTACTGTATTATGCAAAAAGAGGGTTTCTTTTCCAATAGGATTTGTTAGGTCTACGCCTAGTGCTCCTACCATATCGGATGACCGGGAAGCAATGCGTTGGAGCAAGAAAAGAGTGACAGAAAGTCTGTCAGGTTGTGCCGCTCCACCTGGATCAATCCGGAACCAGAAAGTGCTGACTTCATGATGCATTTCCGCGCAGAAAGTAAACCTATTGGTAAATCACTAATATTTGATTTAATCAGCAATTGCCTTGTGATCAGGTCTGCATCAAATGTAAGCACTAAAGACATCTTTATCGTAAACATTGGGGTATTATCCATGCATTCATCAAATAAGGCTTAAAAATTCCGTAAACCGAATTTTCCTTTTTCTATTCTTATATTTTTCAAGGCTATTTGCTTGTACTCAAAAACCATCTCTTTTTAATAGTGGTGTCTGCCATGTCATTGCATTGATATTGTAAGTATATCAGGCTAAGCAAGTAATACAGCAATACATGCGAGTCGTCAACTCTTTCAAAAGATCTTGATATGCTTGGTGATGGTTAGAGCAAATTCTAAAGGGATTACCGCAAAAATGTGCTAGTATGGGGATAAAATGGACAGTAGTTCTGTATCAGAACAGATGTATCAAAACACATTCGGGAGGGCCACTCAGGCCATTTGGTCATATGTGGGGTCTTGGCCTAGCGTAATATTCGGATTGTAGTTACATGGCACTCACAATAAGCTTATCAGATGTGGGAACTACAAGAAGAGAAATCCCGATTATCAAAAAACTTCAAGTATTACATGTTTTCTTATTTTAATAGATATTAATTATGTTACTAATATTAGTTCATTAAAAACTGTTGAAACACTAGAATGCTATTACTATACATGTTGGCATTTTCCTACTCTAAAATTATAACAATTATATTAAATGTTATCATCAACTATATTATAATTAACATGTGCTTTTATTGAGCATGTGCATTCATACACAACCATGTTGATTATAATATAAATTATCTACAATGTTTAATTTTTGCAAATTATATATCTGGTTATTTTAAATAAACTAATGGTCAACATGTGCATAGACACAATATTAAATACAAAGCACATTAATGCTTAAATAACTTGCCCAACACTGTATTATATATTTACTTCCACTACAAAACTTAAATTTCTACGTTAAAAGCCATCAATTCCTTGTCTAATCTCTGTAATATTAATGCATAGTACTGAGAATGCGTCTTTAAATCTATTAAGGTTTTAGTTGACCTCCGCGTTTAGTGATTAAGTCTGAATCTGGTTTGGGCTTTGGGCTGGGGTTTGCTCTAGATTCTCTTTCACATGCTTCAGTACTAGTTCCTCCTGCACTTGCATCAGTTTTAGTTCCTTTTGCATTTGTCACAGCTATTGTATTTCTAGAACCTGCTCCAGCATCAGATGAACTAGCTGGAGTTTTGAAAGGCGTACTATCTAGATACATATCCTATGCTTATTTGTTAAGATTTAATTAAGCTTGTGCAGATATTGTATAAGCTTTTTTGTTTCTTGACAAATTTCAAGTTGCAATAGAATAATGTTGCTAATAATGATATTGTGTAGGCAGTGAAAATAAAAAATTAAGGGTAAAGATGGTAATGTATTCTTTCTTTATATATGATTTGGTTTGTTACAAAGTGAACTGTCGGTTGTTATATAATATATAACCTGAATTTTTGTTCATTTATTTAATATTATTAATTAAAATAGTTGACTGTATCCAAGTCATGTATTTGATTAAATATCAGTGGTAGACTTTGGTATTAAAGGTGGATGCTTGTAACGTTTTAGGAAAAAAAAAACTATTTTAATTAATTTACATTTTAAAAATATCAATCGTATGGAAAAGTTAATTAATTACACACATTCAATTTAGCAAAGTCCTAGTTGTTACGGTTAATTAATTTTTGTTATTACACGATATACACTTCTATTCATTAAATCTGTTAAAAAAGATAAAGTTGTGGAAATGACTGGGTAAATAAATGTCACATACATTCTAGAATAAAGATTTTATTAATTAAAATTTTGTTTTTACTAAGCAAATTCAAAGTCTCTCGTTTCAGCTAAAAAAAAGTTTACTACATTTTGCATACTTTTTATTAGCAATATTTTAGAATTTTGTAGCTATTCAACCAGCTGTTAAATAATGTTTCTTATATTGTTTTCTTTTTGGCCATGACATGAATTTCTTTTCCCTGCTTGATTTTACAATATGAATGAAGTCATAGCCTATACATTTTAATATTGATATTTATTGGATTATAAACATCAATAAAAATTAATTTTTTATTAATTTTCATAATAGTAATCTTCCATGGTGTTTATTTAAAATTCCAAGATTGATTCAATACCAAGACAAAACTTATCTAAAATATAAACTACTATTGATTCACAGCATATATTTTAAAAATTAGGGATTGGACGTGTTATTATAATTTTGTCCTGCTAAACGAGCAGCTTCAGGATCTGTTAAAGCATTGCTGCGGCTTCTTTGAGGAAGGATTGTGCTATTTCCAGCACCACCTCTATTCTGTTGCCTAGCAGCACCTGCTACTATTTGCTCAGAACGAGGAAGTGGAGGCATTGGTGCAGGAGGAGAGGATCTAGGATTTGCTGAAGTACTTGTTCTGCTAGTGCCTGTTGCAGCACCAGTTCTGCTAGTGCCTGTTGCAGTACCAGTTCTGCTAGTGCCTGTTGCA
>JANBTT010000069.1:0-53348 GCA_027578915.1 Coemansia sp. RSA 1200 | reverse complement strand
ACCAGTTCTGCTAGTGCCTGTTGCAGTACCAGTTCTGCTAGTGCCTGTTGCACTACTAGATCCTCCTGAACCCGACCCAGTTGAGTTACCTGAATTTTTGCCTCCGCTGACCATCTTGTATGTTTTTTTCTTGTTGAGGTTTAATCAAGTTTGTGCAAATAATATATTTACTATTGTGTGTTAGCAAATCCCAGGTTGCTATATAATGATGCTGCTACTGTTGCAATTTTATGGATAATGAGAATACAGTTTGAGGGTAAACAATGCGACAGAGGCTTCCTTTATATAGGTTTTAGCTGAATACATAAAAAATTGCTGTATTTTTCTTTCGACTGTAAATTAGAAATATTTTACTCTAATCTAAATTCTTTATTAATGACAAAGACTTTGGTCTGTGCTTTATATTCGTAATAGAAAGTCTGCTGTATTCAAGTCAGGTTTCTGTTTAATAATTTGAGGTAGACTTTCGCATTAAAATTGGGTATTTTCTACTGGTTTAGAATAAAATTCATTAGTTTAATATTACGTACTTCACATATTATCTAAAAAATTTATTAATGACAAGTATTTTATTTGCCGATGACCAACTAGTTGCAATTAATTAATTTATTTACTATAGCAGAAAATAGATATTTTTAATAATTAAAGCTTTTAAAAATAGCGATAGAACTGGTAAAGTAGACACATATCACAAATTGGTTTGTGCGAGGAGAGTCTCCTCATTTGTTTCCGTGTCATCATTACGTAATTCCAAATTATAGGCAATTTCGTAAAATAATATGAAAATTCGAAGTTTTGTTTTTTAGGAAACAAGAAAGTCCCTCACTATATTAGATTCCCTTTTTTTTCCAAAAAAATTTGATTTATTATCAATCGGGTATGTTGAGTCTACTTCCAGAGCCCCAACTTTTTGCCGATTGGAATCATACTAATAAACAAACGGTTTATGAAAAGGAGACGCAGTGATGGCAGTTTGGACCGCCTGCGTTGAAAATGTGTTCTCGGAAAGACTGTAAAGCAACGTTTTGAAAAGAAGATAGGGCAATGGTCAACTTGTCTGGTTGACTGGCTCCGCCTGGTTCAAACTGAAAACTATATTAGATTCCCAGCGGACATGCAAATGTGGTTAGGATGATTAATTGCACTAATGATCATGATCATTTAATTAATTAATATTTGAACGCAAATTACTATGCAAAATATAGTAGAGCAGACTATTTGATGTTTCTACAACTGTTTTCGTCACTTTTATTCCATCCACTCTTTATTTCTCGTGTTTCATGCACTAATTCAGAGCCACTTTTTAGACTGTATTATTATTATTGTTATTGTTATTGTTGTTGCTATTCGTTTGCTAGTACTATACGCCAAGGAAGAGAGAATAAAAAGGTTTAAAACAATTCAAAGGCTAGAAACCAATAATGGCTTCTGTACATCCTGCAGCACTGTCTCATTTCGCAGTGTTTTGCCCGTTGCTAGGACCCGATGAGGATTCAGCTCATGAGCAACTATTGTTCTACGCAGCAGCATCGCTTCCACCCTTCTATCCCTACTCGGCCAATGACTATTTTGCGCGCAATGTGCATCTGCGTCGAAGATCTTCCGGAGGCAACAATGTATCTGAGACGACAGTAGCAACCAATACAACAAAACCAGCAGCAGTATCGGTTGGATCCTCCTTGTCGGCATCTGGCGGCGAGTTTTCTGGTGGGAGAAGAGGAGGAGCCCCTAAATCGCCTACTACTCGTGTGATAGCTAATGCTGGTACAAGGTCGGACGATTCTAGTACACAGGCTACCCGTGAACGAGTTGTTTCGCTGGATATGAAGCTTAGGGAGATAGGGCTTGGCGCAGCATTGCTTGCGTTTGCAGGTACCTTTGGCACCAACTCACGTCGATTCCATATAGTTCATTCAGAAAAGCGACGCACATTGATATTCCAAGCAGAGCCTGGCGTTCTTATCCAACTTTCAGTAGTACTCCCACGCAGGGTCCGTCCATACGGCAAGGAGAAGGACGCGTATTCGATAGAGTTTTTAGATTCCCAAATATCGGACAACGCATTGGAGGCATGGATGCGGCAGGAATACTGGGCGTTTAGAATCATGTTTGGTCCTATTGGCCGTGTTATGGATAGCAGAAGATCGTCTGGCGTGCGGCAGACGGTCAAAAGACAACTTGATCTGTTTTTTGGCAGAACAATGTGGTTCTGGGATAGCCGGTGGGATGCAAAGGGCGGATCAGAGCTCGATCTCCTGCACTCCTTGCTTCCCTTGCCTCAACTTCCCTTAGGATCGATTAGTCTAGGAGGGTTTGAGGAGTTTTGGCGCGATCTTTCTTTACTCTCGGCGGATAGAGAGTCGGAGTCTGACCAGCAGTCAACGGCAGTTCCGCTTGTTCATGATATGGTGGTTCTTTGGCGCGGCAGTGAGATTGTTTGGTCTAGCTGGCTGCTGCCTGGGTTGGCAGAGCCATCGGGTAATGGACAGCATGAGGATCGGGCGCATCTTATGCGTGCGCTAGTTGCGTGGTCGCGAGCGGTCTATGCACCCGTGTTTAATGTTGCTGTCAAAAAGCCAACAGGCGAAACAGCTACTGAAGCACGTGAAAAAATGGCCCAGAGTTCAATGTCTCCGCCCAGCCGCCCCGCATCTGTGCTTTCAGTTGGGTCGTCGCGGATAGTAGGTGGCAATAGGCAACCACCACCACCTTTCCCTTCTTCCGTTTCTCACCATGCACAAGGCAGTGGCGGATGGGGAGCGTTTCCAGGAAGCAGCTGGCTTTGGGGAGGATGGCGCGGAGAACAGACGGTTCAGATACCAGAGGACGTGGATGATGCAGCCATCTCTAGCGATGAGCGTACTAGCAGTGCCAACACAAGCAACAGAAGCAGTATCGATGCCCAGAGACCAAGTAATCCGGTTAATAGCGCTATAAGCGGCGGGTTAACACAGGCACTTTCTCGGGCAGTCAATCTGCTGGTGGAACCGAGTCCTCCAACTCCTCCAGAAGAAGATCCTATCTTCGCATCAACAACAGATTCACATCAACAGCGACAAGAACAGCATCATCATCATCATCAACAACAGGGCCATGTGTCAAATATAGACCAGTATGTGATTTCCGCCGCAGATATAGATGCATCTGGAACACATGGCAATATGCTTGTGCGGGACTCGGATGTTGAATCATTATGGTCGGTAGGATCCTTGGCATCCGTGAAAACGACTCGAACTACAGCAACAGCAGCACCCATCCTAGGCACATCGCGGGTGCTTGCCCAGCGCTCCAGCGTGGGCAGAGTGCGGTCTAGCACCATTCAGCAAGGGAATATCATTGGTGGTGGTGGTGGCGGTACATCGATTCCTTCGTCTTCGTACTTTTCGCGTGCTCCTCATTTGTCTAGACATGGACGCATGCCGTCTGGCGTTTCGAGTGTTGGCACAGCAGGGTCGACACAGCTGCGCGACGATACAAGAATATCTCTGAGGAGCTGGTGGCCTGCATCGTGGACCTGGGGCGGCACACAGCCAGAAGAGCAACCACAGCAGCAGCAGCAGCAGCCAATGCAGGTGTTGGACTCTGTTGGCGGTCGTCAGAAAATCGACATTCCTTATTCTTCTCCGCAGTCTGCGTCAGGTATCAACATGGAATCAACGTTTCTGTATACTGGTGAGCATCGGTTTCCAGGTGCGGCGGGTTCTGACAGAGGTATAGGAAAAGTGAAGCCAGGGGGAAAAGGAAATGGATTCGATGATAGAAGCCGGCAGCCAGCCAGCAGTAACCGCGCTGAGCACATTCTAGTCAATGGCAACGATGAGGAGTCAACGGAAGGGGAGGCAGGCAACCAGGAAACGATCGATCAGCTGGGACTCGCAATGGGCGACGAAATGCCTGCAGGATACGAGCATGGCGTCAATGTGGATGGCTCACGGGGCGTAGTGCTTGCGCCCAGAGCTGTCGAAGGAATGCTCTACGATACGCGGCTTGTCAAGATGCTCTATGACGACGGGTCAGATGGCTACAGAAGAAGCAGGGATGCGCAGGACAGGCAAAGGCACCAACATGAGCATCGGTCGGCTGCAATGGTGGAGTTGCCGCTGTTTGTTGGCAGCAAGGATCTTTGGCAGCAGGGTCCTTTGCCATGTGACCGTGCTATGCAGGCCATTGGTGCCCCGACGTGTGTGGAAGACATTGCTACCAGGTGCAGCAGGACCCTGGTGTACAAGTATGGCGATATGCTGTACATTGTCTTTGGTGCGCCAAAGTCTCATTATGCCTCAACAGACATTGCTGGCGAGCACAAAGGCAAGCAGGCGGAGCCCAAGGCCGATTCGGAGGATATTAACATCAACATCAACAGCAGACGTGGACGCAGGGCACGCAAGGATCGTAGAAGAAAGGCAACAGCATCAACAACAACAGCTGGCTCTCTTGCATCCGATGAGGGTGCTTGTGCAGATACCAGCCATGCAGAGAAGGATGTTCGTTTTAGTTCTAATGAGTCGCTTGCCATTGAGAGCGCAATCCTGCGGTATGCCGAAAGCCTTCAGGCGGCCACCCAAAGAGACGTTGGCGAGATTCGGGCACAGCAACGCAACGAGGCGCAGCTTACGAAGCAGCGACGGATCCCGCCTTACATGTACCATAAGGAAGAGGTTGTTGGCACGGCCAGGGATGCTGGAAACGAAATGGAAGATAGAAAGGGCAGCGATGAGTACAACCAGGTGCAGCGACTCTCGGCCACGCTGACAAACTGGCAGCGCGATGATGCGACGATGCCTGTCAACCGATCGTTCCAGGGGCTAATGGAGAACAGAAGGAGCAAGAAGGATACAGAGACATCAAAGCAGCAGCCGCCGCCGCTTCTGCTGCTGCCTGAAAATGTAAGAACTGTATTGACTGCAGTCAACGCCGAGCTTGCAAAGCATCGGGAGAAGGGCGATGACGACGTTTCGGTATGCGTGAGAATGCAGGACAAGGGCTGGGTTGCTGCGCAACAGCATCGTAAGGAACAGACGTATTGCGTGGTTGACCAGCCTAACGCTACACTGGCCGATGCACACAACTTTCTTTCTCGCATCTCGAAGCGCGCTAGATCACTTGACTCGTCCAGATAGAATGATTGTTGTTTCTGTTGGAGACATTTTCTTTTTGTTTTGTTTTTTTTTCATTAATTAGAGTCTGCACATGTCTTTGCATACCAGTGGATCTTTACCATATTCCATGTTCTCCAAAATGGGAAAAAAGAACTGTATATTCTTATTAATTTATTTTGACCATCTATATATGAATAAGAAAACATCTTTTTAATTGTAAAAAGCGTAACTACATTAGGGTCAATGTTAATTTGCTTTTTGCTTTGCTTTGTTTTGTCTATTTGTTTGAGCTAGTTGTCGTTCTGATCGTCGACGGGTCCTAGTGGCCTTGGCGGGAAAGGATAGTCGTGGTCACCGCTATTTGTGTTTTTTGGGCACGACATGGTTGAATCGCGAGAAAAACGGGAGTTTTCCTTAAAAGTATCTGTTGTCGAGTATAGCAATAATATGATAAGGAAAGGAAGGGTTATGTTACGTGAGTTGTATTTAATATTTCTTAAAGAAAATGGAAAAAAGGGGATCCACGAACGATCCTTTTATATCCTTGGAACGTTTCGAAGGGAGTAGATGTTCCATATACCAAGCAAAGGTCAAACGAGCTTTATTCTTAGTGTACATGTCATGATATATTGTTTAGATAATTCAGATGTTGTTGTTTCCTTACTGTGCATTGTTGTCTTTGTTGTTCTTATTCATTCTATGTTTATTTTTCTTTTTTTCGTGTGACCATTAATGCCTCTTTCAAACATGGTGTGTGTAAAAAATTGAGAAATCAAAGAATGAAATAAAAAAAAAAGTCATTGACAACTTTCTTTCTTTTCTCTTACAAATCTTTTGTTTTGATTATAGTGGTAATGGTAATGTCTTTCACACTAAGCCTCCCATTCCTTTCCATCATTCCTTCTTTTTTTGCACATATTAATGAAAAAGTATATATTTTGTATTTAGCGAAAACAAGTTATACATGCGTGTGAACAAGCAGCATCAACAGATTTCATTGTTTAAATAGTTACACAATGACCTTGCAAAATACAATTACAAGAAAATAAGAAAACAAAGATGCGGAGTAAAAAAAGAGGGAATAATGGAAAGAATAAACAAAGTGAGGATAAAATGATAAAGAAAAGGTGGAAGAAAGGAAGAGAGAAACCACAGAATGTTCAAAATAAAAAACCAAATCGTTCATGTGTGAAAGTAATAAAATAGATAATGTTTGCTGATCAGTTAGTTGAGTTATTCTGAATTACAATTATCTTTTGTTGTTGGGTTGTGTCATTTAAATTTTATTTACATGCTAAAAAGGAGTCGTTATCTGGGCGCGCTGCATGTTTTACAAACAACATACGAATCTTTAAGCACAGTTTTTCTTCCATGTGATTTGAAGGTAAAAACGAATGCAATAAATTTTTCTTTCTTTTTCTTTCAAAGAATCATTATTATAGCAAAAAAAATAGTTCCGTGCTGTATCGCCACATACGTTATAGCTGTAAGATATGTTTTTATTATAAAATTACAATATGGTTTATTTGTCTACTCGCAAGTAGCCACAGTGAAAAAGGGATTTACTGGCAACGTGCATCAAGTGCCACAGTGGCAACAGCAGCAGCAATAGCAATATCACCAGAAACAAGGAGAGAGAGAAAAAAGGAAAAAGGATTGCGTTAGCTGTCGTACACACTGCATTGCATCTGTATAAGGATTATCGCTTCAAGTGAAAGAGATGACAATGTGACATGAAACATTTACAGTAAATCTGAGAACAAATAACAAAGATATGAATGAATGGAAAAATGGAGTACATTTACATTAATCTCTTTGAAAAATAGAAAGAAACTATAGTTGTAGAACGAAAAAACAATCCGTAAAACCTGCTTTATCTGTTTATGCAGTTGCCAAGTTTGGTTGGCCCAAGAAACACACGCATATTGTGCATTGTCCAAATTTGAAATGACGCTAAAGAGGAAGAAAGAAAAAATGGACGATAAAAGCCACAGCAATCATCGGATAGCAAGAAAGACAACTAGTTTCTCGTGTTGGTATGTATGGTTTTCTTCAAAATGCACATAAATTTGCACAGCAATTATTAGCACTGGACATGGGGAAAAAGAGTAGAAATATTATCTTTTTGCTTCGCCTCATGCAAGCTAGCAGAGGTTGATCACGAGGAGTGGCTGTATTTTTTTTGTTTCTAGTGTGGCGAATCGCACAGATGGAAGAATCTCATTTTTGGAAAATTCGGTCATTACGCGGGGGAGAGGGCGTGACAAGAGTGGGCGAGGTTTGTCGATCCTCTTTTTATCTTTTCTCTTCTACACCACCGAATGTGGGTATTTCTTTACCCAGCATTAAGGAGGATTTTCTCAGCATGTATTTATGTAATTTTGCAACTAGTTTTTTGAATAGATGAAACGAAATGACGCAGATCCTTATATTCCTTGAGCACGAGACAATCTAGGGATTGACATTTAATACATTCCAGTGAGTTTTTTTTATTTGCTAGTATGTAACATAGCATTACATTCAAAAACAAACAAATCAATCATAAGGAATTAGAGAACTGTTATATTTTATTTTTTGAGCCACAATGCTGTGGAGTAAGCACGAGAAAGCCGGATTGTCTCCATCTTACTCCTTGTGCCTGTTTTTTTTTTTCGTCGGTTCTTGGCCAAGACAAATTTTAAAAAAGAGGGAGTAAAAAAATGAGTAACATGAGTGGGAGTGTAGTTCCCCAGGTGACCAAAATGAACCGCCGCCCGTTTTACCCCCTTCTCTAACCTATTTTATTACTTTTCTAATTGCACTTTATCCAAAATAGTAAAAGAACCAAGCTCGATATTGACTGGTGACACCATCAACATTTTAGTAAAAGCAAAAAAAGACACTTGTTCGGCTTCTTGGACCAATTGCCACACAGGGAGGGGGACAAAATACCATTTTCTCCTCTTTATTTCAATTGAATTGAAAGAGTACGGGGTAAAAAAACAGGGAGAGAGGGATTATTTTATTCTAATTTTATTCTATTTCTTGTATGTTGTGTGCCAACAGGAAAGTATGGCTGCATATGGACAGAACAATGGCACCCGTTGTCTCTGGGAGAAAAACGATTTTTTTCGTCTCTTCTTCTCCATACTATTGTAAATCAACAATTTTTTTTGCAAACCAAGGATTTAAGCTCTGTTTTTTCTTCTCCCACTTTTTACATTGCAAGCTTTATGCATGTGTAAATTTTTTCAATCGTGGTATTAGCCGTGTTGCTGAAATGGAGAGAGGAAAAAGAATTGTTCCTGTGTCGACTAGCAAAGTATAAAATGGCAACAATTTCGTCCATTCTCTTTGCTGTTTGGTTTTTTCTCTTTGTTCTACATCCTCAACTATAATAAAAAGTAACATTTTGATTAATCGTAGCAATTAGCGCCATATATAATAATCTTCGTCCGTCTTGGTAACAGCAGTATTTAATATTTAATATTTAGCCTATAGTTTTCTTGTTAGCCATAGCAGCAATAGCCTTCCTCTTTAATTGATACACGAGTATCACATCTACTCAAGCAAGCAAGCAAGAGCTTTAGCCAACGATGGGAAGAAATGCACAGGCCTACTTTGTAGGCGGGGTGTCCGCACTAGGCGGGTTTCTGTTTGGGTTTGACACGGGCCTGATGTCGTCGATTCTGGAGATGGACTACTGGAAGGCGTATTTCGGCAACCCCGGGTCCGTGGGCGTTGGCGTAATCACCTCGCTCCTAACAGCCGGGTGCTTTGTCGGGTCCCTGTGTGCCGGATACCTTGCAGACAGGTTCTCTCGCAAACGAACAATCATGGTGGCATGCGTGGTGTTCTCGCTGGGTGCATCCATACAGTGCGGGTCGCGCAACCGCGCCATGCTTATTGCCGGCCGGTTTGTCGCAGGGCTGGGCGTTGGCGTGCTGTCGATGACTGTCCCCATCTACCAGTCGGAGATTGCACCGTCGCATATCCGCGGACGACTCGTGTCGCTCCAGCAGTGGGCGATCACGTGGGGGCTGCTGGTAGCGTTCTGGATCGACTACGGATGCCATTTCATCAAGAGCAACGCATCGTGGCGCATCCCGATTGGGATCCAGATCGTGCCTGCAGCAATCCTGTTCTGCTCGATGGTGTTCATGCCGTTCTCTCCGCGCTGGCTGATCGACCACGACCGCCCCGACGAGGCGCAGAAGGTGCTTGCGCGTCTGCGTGCCGGAGGCGATATGCAGGATCCAGAGGTAGTTCAGGAGCTGGACGATATCAAGGAGGCGGTGCGTGTGGAGCGCGAGACCGCGGTGCGCAGCTACTTTGAGCTGCTGCGGTTCCCAATCCGTCGGCGCGTGGCGCTGGGTGTGGCGATCCAGGCGCTGCAGCAGCTGACGGGAATCAACGTCATCATGTACTTTGCGCCGTCGCTGTTCAAGCAATCGGGACTGAGCGGCGATAACGCATCGCTGCTGGCGCAGGGCGTCAACGGCGTCATCAACATGCTGGCGACGATCCCGGCAATTCTGTTTGTGGATCGGTGGGGCCGCCGGGTGACGCTGATGATCGGGTCGCTTGGATGTGCGATTACTTACTTTGTGCAGGCGGTTGCCACGGGCGCTACGCAGAACAAGATCTACGAGGACGACGGATCCGTCAATCTGCAGCTGCCAAAGGGCGTTTCTTATCTGGTCATCGTCATGGTGTATCTGTTTGTCATCTCGTTCGCAATGTCGTGGGGGCCCATTGGCTGGATCTACCCGTCCGAGATCTTCCCGATGCACATCCGATCCAAGGCAAACTCGATCACCACGGCGTCCAACTGGCTGTTCAACTTTGTCATTGGTCTGGTGGCACCGATTCTGATGAAGCGCATCACCTGGGGCCTTGATCTGATCTTTGCTATAATCATGTTTGCGGCCATCGGCATCATCTACGTGTTCTATCCGGAGACCAAGAACAGGTCGCTCGAGGACATGGAGGTCATCTTCACCGGATCCGTCTGGGCGCACCGCGACAGAAAGCGCGTCATGGAGTACGACAACGCCCATGTGCACAGCGGTGCCTCCAAGGAGGCCGCCAGCGCCTGATCCTGCGTGTGCTCCCGAAGCCATTTTAATACCGTTTGGTTGAATAGTTAGCTACATCGTTACTTCTTCACTTACTTAATAAAGTTCTATTTGTGTTTTCTTTGGAAGAGGGTGGGGGAAGCCCTGCGTGCAAGCAATATTAGGCTGTGGTGTGTGAGCCTCACGCGTACCGCAGATCCAGCCCGTCCATCCACGCAACAATGGCTGGAAGCAAGGATCCAGACGGCCTGTTGACGCCCAGCACATCCAGATAGCTCTCGGCGCGATATCCATACAGCTCCCCTGGGGAGTCGGCAGGCGCAAGCAGCCCGTCTCCATAGAGCGGCTGCATCTCAATGATATCGGCATCGGCGTGTGTGTTGGAGTGCGTGTGTGCGGAGTGCACCTCGCAGCCCAGAGCATGCGGCCTGTCTGACGGCGCCGGCGTAAGCAGGTGCGGAAGCATTGACTGCGGAGACGATGGTCCGTCGGCAGCGCTATGAGAGGTGCCATGCATGCCCTGCATGTGCGCACCCGCAGAAGAAGGGTCGTAAACAGTAGTCGGTTTGTGCGCCTCTGGGTCGTCGGGCGTTTGGCCGCCAAAGCGCAGATGGCTGCCAGAGTCGCGCCGCAGCGTCGGACAGCAGCGCTGGTGCGCAAGGAGAATCGAGTGCCGACGACCGCGGATGGCTGAACCGAGCGCCGCGTAGTAGGCGTGGTGCACCGCCAGCGTCAGCAGCAACCCAATCACCACGTCGATGGTGTAGTGGTAGCGCACAAGAAGCACCGACAGAATCCCCAGCGTCATATGCGTCGCGCTGTACGCAACCACCGCCCAGTGCGTGGCATACCGGCGCAGAAACAGGAACGACACTGTAAGAATCGCCGTGTGGCCCGAGAAGATCTTGTCGGTGCACTGGCCGATGGATCCTGCCAGGATCTGTGGTGTTGCCAGGATCACGTGCCACGCCGACTGCGGCGCCACGATTGCACACGATGCGATGGACGGCGGCACTGTGGTAACCGAGATCGTGAGCGAGCGAAGGAAGTACAGCACCGCCACCATCCAGCCGATGCGTCGGATCATCATCAGCCGCTCACGCCAGCCGGCACTCATTGCGCAGCACCCGGCGATGCTGACAACAACCGACGACCCGACTAGCTTGTCCGACACCCAGGCGCTTTGCATCAGCGGCAACTGGTCAAGCACCACGTCCTCCAGCAATGCTGCCGCTGGCCACGGCGCCGCACTATGCGCGCCCTGCCGCTGCATTGCTCGGAGCCACCGCATATCCGACCATTGCTGGCAGATCACCATCCAGATCCCCACGCCAAACAGCACGCCCCACGCTGCCAATGTACGGCCCAGCTCCTGAGCAAACGAAGGCGACCGGATGAGCTCCCAGAGCCCACGCGCCTTGCTGAACGACATTGGCGATGCAACGACCATCTCCAGCTGCCCCGGATTTTTGCCCCGCGATAAATGATTAAAAAAAAGCCGATGCTACCTTATTCTTCTCTTCAGCGTGCAAAAGGGAGCGGCGCGATGTGCTTGTTACGAGATATAATGTGATATGTGTAGAATTAAATAATGCGAATAGAGTATGATGCAAGGATAAAGTAGCATAAATCAAATACCAGAAATAAAAATAAGAGAAAGTAACAGAAAAAACGGAATAAACTAAAGTGGTATGTGCGATCAATCAGCTAGCATATACCAACACGCATACAGCAATTACAACAACTATCAGAGCTTGACTAAACAGAAAGCAGAAAAGAAAAACAAAAAAATCAATATGTAATGAAATGAAAAAAGCTTAATATCTTTCAGAGAATGTTGTGAGGGGAAGTTTTTATTTTTTTTTTGACAGTGAGTGAGGGAAAAGGCAGAGATAGAAGAACATCTTTTTTGTGTGGATAGTTGAACAACAACAATAACAAAAACCACATTTTGTAGTTTTTTTTTGCTCCCTCTTTCTGTTTTCCTGATTGTTGTGGTTTTTTTTATCGTTACTGCTTTGATGGGGGAAGAGTGCATGCCAGGTTTTCCTTTTTTTCTTCTTGTTTTCGTAACATTCACAATCGGAAACGACAAGAAAAAACAAAAGGAAAAACTGTGGCTCAGATTTATGTTTTCTGAACTTTCAATTTACCATTTTGTCATTTCCACTGTCTAGTTTTCTATTTGTTAGCTTTCTAAAAATAGCATCCTGGTAAATGTGGTAATTATAGCAGAACTAAAAACACCAGGATTCTTTTAGACACTTTCACATCTACATCTGCACTTCCACTCCCAAAACCCTGGCACCAAGAGCAGCAAAAGGCAAAAATCAAATATCAGTTGTTATTGTAAGAAAAAAATGTAGGAAAGAAAAAGGACTGGAAAGATAAGAAAAGGGGGGGGGGAAGAGAAGGAGCATCAAAAGTATTCAATAGCACAAAACAAGATAGAAAAAAACATGCATGTATGCCCATTACAATACTTTTTTATTTAGAAGCCAAGAGTATCGACGTAAGCAGTGGTCTGAGAAAGCCCAACCGAGGCGGCAACAGGCTTGGATCCAAACACCGCAGACGAAGACAGCTTGGCAGCAGCCTGCTCCACGCTCTCCAGGGTAACAGGCTTCTGGCCAAGCGCAATCTGAGCAAGCGCAGCACGAGTGCCCTTCACTGTTCCGCTTGTCTCCGCCGCATCGAGTCTGGCAGCAGCAACGGCACGCTGGACAGCATCGGCATTAGCGGTGGCAATTTCCTTCTGGATAGTAGCCGCCACCTTCTCCACAGCACTCTTGATCTGGCCAGACGCTGCCGACACAACCACGCCAACCAGGGCGGCATCCGAGTAGCCAAACGAGAACGATTCGGCTTCAAACCCTTCTGCTGCCGCAAGCTTGGCCAGCGGCGACACGCCTGTGCTCCACTTCATGCGCTTCTGCGCTCCAAGGAGACTGGCTAGCACCGGTGCCGATTCGGGCTCGGCCGAGAATGCAAGCGCATAGTGCGACACCGGCGAGGCGGACTCGTAGAGCTGCTGTGCGCCGCCAAAGAACTTGGAGCCGGTGCCATTTGCCAATGGCGAAGGCGTCTGCAGCTCAAGCGCCGACAGCGACGATTGGGAAACCAGATCCGCAAGCTGCTGGGAATCAACACCGGTGCCCACAATAGCTATACGGTTGCCAGCAATCGCAGTCTGCGCATACTGCCTCACAGCATCGCCGGTAACCACAGGCGACGATGTCAGGGCAAAGAGCGAGTTGCCAAGTCCGCTACGGAACGCCGCCTGGTGGATTCCCTCAACAAGACGCGTAGTCGGATCCGCATGTGCACAGAGCGACTCAAAGCCAACAGCCTTTGCAACATCTCTAAACTCGTGTTCCGCATACTTTGTACCCGTAGCAATGTCGGCAAGCACCTCGACAAAGTAAGGCACCGCGTTCTTGAAGCATTGAACCGTGTACGTGATGTTTTCCCTTGTTGCCTCGGCCGTCAGCGTGGCACCATTGAGCTCGGCCTCGCGGATCGTGCGGAACGATGTGCGTTCCCTTGTGTTCCGGAACCCAAACGCCTTCAGATAATGAGCTGCTCCCGAGGTCTCTGCCGTTTCGAACCGCGACCCTGCGTTGATTACCAGCGACAATGACGCGAGATTCGAGCCCTCGGATCCTCCGTCGACCGCTGCAACCTTGATACCGTTGGCTGTGCTGACGATTGGCGTGCTGGCAACCGAAGCGTATGTGCGTCTGGCGAGCGGCGCTGTCTTGATTATAGTAGCGTTTGCGCGGAACATTTTGGGCTGGTTTTGTTTCTAATTCAGATAAAGGATTGATTTGATTTCTAGAGGGCTCTTCAGATTCTGTGTAGAGTGCAGTAATAGTAAGGCTGCGGCTGATTAGAAAAGGAAAAAAGCAGAAAATTCAACAAAAAAGACCACAAGCTTTAGCTTCCAAGCTGCAAAACAATAAAAAAAAGAGAGATAAAAGATTCGCTAAATGAATCAGGATTGACTTTCGAATATAAAAAAGCGACCACCAGCTCTCAAAATACAACAGCTTGTGTGCAAGCATAGTTGAGCAGCTTGTTCAATTTTTTGTCATGTATGCAAAAAACGAGAGATAAGATATTGAGATGGAGGGAATCAATCAATCAATCAATCGGCCATTCGTAATCCAGATTAAAATTTATTATTGCGGTGATTATGTGATTAATGTTGTCTAGCATTAATTGATTTATCCAGCCTCTATTGAACTGCTAGGCCAAATCTACAGACGTAGGAAGACAATGCGCCGAGAAAGCGCATACACTCTTAAAACCCGTGGGAATGAAGGCGTAGTGCGATAAGCAATGGAGAGCAACAAAAGCCCGTTTACTCTTCTCTTCTCTCTTCTCACTTTCCTCTTGTTTCTTTCACCAAACCTGTTGTTTATTCCACCTTGTACTCCAGCATAAGCAGACAATGGCATCACCACAAGCTCCAGAGACCAGGAAAACAACAGCAACAGCAACAGCAACAGCAGCGCAGTACGGCAGCTGGAAGAGCCCGATCACGGCGGACAAGATAGCAACAGCAGCCAAAACGAAGAGCATGGTGCGCGTGGACCCCGCGCAGCCAACACAGGTGTACTGGCTGGAAACGAGACCGGCGGAGGGCGGGCGGTACACGCTTCTCCGCACAGAGCTTGGCAGCGACGAGAGTCCGTGCGAGATAACGGCTGGACAGCAGTGGAATGTGCGCACGGCGGTGCATGAGTACGGAGGAGGAGCGTATGCAGTGTACGATGGAATGGTTGTGTTTTCAAACTGGGCGACGCAGGGCGTGTACCTGCTGGACGATTCAGCGGTGGCAGGGAGTGCTGCTGTGCGCATAGGCGAGATGGACGACAAGATGCGGTATGCGGCATTCGCAATCCATCCGTCCAAGAAGTTCGTGATATGTGTGCGCGAGGACCACAGGGAGAGCGATATTGATGCGCGCGCGGCCATTGTGGCCATTCGCATCCCAAGCACGGAAGACGGTGACGGTAACCGAAGCCGTGCGCAGAAGGATATTGTGCTGTACGATGCGGCAGACTTTGTGTCGTCGCCGGTCTTCAGCCCAGCCGCCAACGAGATAGCGTTCTTTGCGTGGAGCCATCCAGACATGAGCTGGGACGCTACCACGCTGTACCGCGCAACGCTTGAGCTTGGCGAAGACGGAATACCGGAGCCGCGGCTGGCGGAACCGACAGTGGTTGCTGGCGGCAGCGACAAGCGGGAGGAGAGCGTGTACCAGCCGCGGTTCGACGCAGACGGAATGCTGCACTTTATCAGCGACAGGGAAACAGGGTTCTGGAGCCCGCATCACGTGGACCCGCAGGGATCGGTAGTATCGTCGCTGCGGGAGCCGATCCAGGCGGAGTTTGCGGAGCCCGAGTGGAGATTCGGCAACTCGTCGCTGCAGCCGGTGCCCGGGCGCAAGCACAGCGTGGCGGTTGCGTATGCGAAGGACGGCGCGGTGCGGCTGGGTGTGCTCGACACTGCAGCGGGGACGATTGCGCATCTGGCGGTGCCGCCGTGGACGGTTGCCAGCGATGTGCAGGTGGGAGCGCTGCGCTCGGGCGAAACGGTGGTTGTGGTGAAGGCTGGCCAGCCGACGGCGCCCACCGCCATCTACGCCTGCCGCATCGATGCAGACTCTGCGACGGAGGTCGTTGGCGAAGCGCAGGATTCAGATAATGGCAGCGAATATGCCGGATACTTGTCGGTGCCGCGCGAGATTGCGTTTGAGACGCGGCTGCCGCCGTTTGGAGAGCCCGGAAGCGGCGACGCTGTCGGTGGTGGCGGGCGCGGCATTGCGTATGCATTCTACTACGCGCCGGCCAACAGCGACTACGCAGGCGCGGCGGGAACGAAGCCGCCGCTGCTGGTGGTGAGCCACGGCGGGCCGACGGGCGCAGCCGACACAGCGCTGAAGCTGAGCATCCAGTTCTGGACGTCGCGCGGCTTCGCCGTGGCCGACGTCAACTACGGCGGATCGACCGGATTCGGGCGCGCGTATCGCAAGCGGCTGTACGGCGAGCTCGGGCGCGTGGATGTGCAAGACTGCTGTGCGGCGGCCCTGCATCTGGCGGCGCAGGGTTTAGCCGACCGGCGGCGTCTGTGCATCATGGGCGCCAGCTCCGGCGGATACACGGCGCTGGCGTGTCTCGCCTTCCGTCCCGACGTGTTTGCGGTGGGCGCCAGCCACTACGGCATCTCCGATCTGGAGCTGCTGGCGAAGGAGACGCACAAGTTCGAGGCGCGGTATCCGGACCGTCTGGTTGGCCCGTATCCGGCGGCACGAGCCCTGTATGCGCAGCGGTCTCCGCTGCACTATGCCGACGCTGTTGCGTGTCCGGTAGTCTTCTTCCAGGGTCTGGACGATCGCGTTGTGCCGCCCAACCAGACGTCGGCGATGGCGGCTGCGCTGCGTCGCAACGGCGTGCGCGTGGCGCTGCTTGAGTTTGCCGGCGAACAGCACGGCTTCCGCCGGCGCGAGAACATTGTGCGGGCGCTGGAGGCGCAGCTGCTTTTCTTTGGCCGTGTGCTTGGTTTCTCGCCGGCCGACGCCATCGCGCCGCTGGCCATCGACAACGAGTGAAGAGAGAGAGAGAGAGAACACGAGTAAAGTGGCCACAGTGACTCATGATTTTCCCCCAGCCTATTGTTGCTTCCGCCATTAGTCAAGCTGTTTTTATCTTTTGTGTTGCATAACTTTTTTTTCTTTCATCGATCCCTTTTTCTGATTCTGTTCTTCTATTTCTCTCGCAATCGAGTAATCCCTTTCTTTTTTCTCTTCTTCCTCTTGCAATTCCAAAATGGCCTCCTCCGCCTACGTCAACATCAACTCGTCGCTTCCCGACACCTCGGACCGCATGCTGTTTGCGGTGCCCAAGAAGGGACGACTGTACGACCAGTGCATAGGACTGCTGACCAGCATCGGGATTGAATTCAACCGCAAACCACGCCACGACATTGCGCTGGTGACAAACATGCCGGTAGCACTGGTGTTTCTCCCGGCGGCGGACATCGCAGCGTACGTGGCCAAGGGGAACGTGGATCTGGGGATCACCGGATTGGACATTATCCGGGAGTCGCAGACGGAGAACGATGTGGCCGAGCTGATCCGTCTTGGTTTCGGGAAGTGCAGACTGCAGATCCAGGCGCCCGCTGAGAACCAGTCGGTTCGCAGTGCGGAGGACCTGGTAGGCAAGCGCATTGTGACCAGTTTTATCAACCTGACGCGGCAGCGGTTTGCAGAGCTCGAGGGCGTGGACGACCCCAGCAAGATCACCACGCAGGTGCGGTTTGTGTCCGGCAGCGTGGAGGCTGCGTGCGGATTGGGACTGGCCGACGGGATTGTTGATCTTGTGGAATCGGGCGACACGATGCGTGCCGCTGGCCTCCATGCCATCGACACTGTCATGGAAACCGAGTCGGTTCTCATAACCAACGCCCACGCCAGGTTCCCGCAGCTGGCCGAGACCATCAAGCAGCGCGTCGAGGGCGTGTTGGCTGCGCGCAAATACGTTCTTTGTCAGTACAATATCAAGCGCGGAATGCTCGAGCAGGCGTCGGCTATTGCGCCTGGCCGTCAGGCTCCCACCGTTACTTCGCTCGAACCCATGGGCGGTGCGTGGGTTGCCGTTAGCGTGATGATCGAGAAAAGGTGTCTGGCTGAGAAGATGGATGCCCTGAAGGAGCTTGGTGCCACTGATATTATAGTTCTGCAGATAGTCAACACGCGAGCGTAGCAAAAAAAGAAAAAGATAAAAAAAGAAAAAGAAGAGGTGAGAAAAAAGTACTCCTCCCAGTCGCTCCTTTCCTCTTCTTCTTTTACATAGCATTTACACTCAAACGCTATACAACATTTGCAATACATAGCATACAACATGCAAGAGCAAGAGCAAGAATAAGGGAGATGAGAAAGCACTTAATATTTCAGGTTGCAGAGTCAGCTTTTCTTCATTATTCACAAAAATAAGAGCAGCGTAGGCTAGCTGGCTGCTGGTGTTTCTGTTATTGGTTCTGGTTCTGCTGCTTGATCTGATCTGGGAGCTGCGCACTTGCGGAGCTTGACAAGGAACGCAGTGTGGCCGGCAGGCGTGTGCGTTGGTCTGCAGACCATCGCCACGTCGGGGTTCTCCGGATCGCCAGAAGAGTTGTTGCCGCTGCGCACAGCCGTGGTACGCACATCCCAGGACCGCCACTGCACCTCCAGCACATCCTCAACAAGCAGTGGCCACGGCCTGCATTCGCGCACCAGATCAATGACCTGCGACATGTTTGGCAGATAGCACACGCAGAACCGGTCCGTCCGGAGCCGGCGGGCCACCAGCGGGAGCTGCGTCCACGGGGTCGGCATATCGAGCGCAATTGCATCGAAGCCTGGCAGCGGCCCATTCACCAGTCCATTCTGAATACCAGATCCAGAATTACTGCCGTCTATTCCGGAGACAACCTCGCTCAGCTCACCTACATGGAAGGCAACAGACCCCAGTAGTCGGCCGCGCTGGAACCGTCCGGCCAGCATCTTTGCATGCGCACTAGTATCCGGGTTCCGCTCCACCGTATACACGCGCCCGGCGGATCCCACGGCACGCGCCAAATGCAGTGTCAGCGATCCGTTTCCGGTTCCGGCCTCCAGCACATTATCGCCAGGTCCAACATCAAGCATCGAAACAATAGCTGCTGCGTCCTTTGGGTAGATCGGCGTGCACTTGCGCTTGCCCAGCAGCACATACTCCTCCAGCGTCGGATGATGAACAAAGAACAAGCTACCACCACCATTACTACTATTGCTGCTGCTGTTTGGTTCCAATGCTTTGGTTTCCCCCTCTTCCTTTCTTTCCTCCCGACGCTTGCTTGCCACCCGGTCACGTGGCTCCCGCCCGATTATGTCCCTGTGGTGCAGCACGCCTCTGCGCGTGTGGTATGTCTGCGTGGAGTCTAGGGGCCCGATCATCGCTTGCTTGCCGCCGCGCGAGCATTCGCGCACTATCACCATATCGCCCTCCTGGAACGCCCGCGAATAGCCGTTGTTGATATTGCTATACCATCGTTTGGGTGCTACGTGGCTGCGTATTCGCATAATTGTTCCAGCTGTGCCCCTCATTCCTTATTGTCTAGTTATCAATCGATCCTTGCAATAAGCAAAAAAAATAGTAGTAATAATAAAAGTATCAATGGTCCCAATATGCTGAAATCATAACGAAAGAAAGAAAGGTCTTTATTATTACTATACACGGAGCATTGAAGTTGTATGCTATCAGTCAGCCAGAAAAAAAGTTTTTTTAGGATAATCAGGGGAGGGGAGGGCAAAAAATATCTCTCTTTCTCTCTTGCTCTCTCTAACACATATTCTTTATCACCCCGTCTCCTCAACTCCCCTCTTCTTCAGCCTCTTCTTCTTCCTCCTCCTGCTCCTCCTCTTCTTCTTGACGGCCAAAATCGTCATCCACAAACGCATCGGCCATAATAGCCTCAACATCCACACCCTTTTCCTTGGCAGCCTGCGCAATCCTCTCATTAGCTCTCCTAAGAGCATCGATGTACCCATTCGCCTTATTGAGCAGATAGATCTTGCTAACCATCTTTGGATCAACGTTGGGTAATCTGTGATGCAGGTCCTGGAAACACATTTTGAGCGAGTCTCTCCGCTTCTGCTCGGCCTGCTTATGGTTGGTACGTCGTTTTTCGAGTCCCGACTTGAACTCTGAGCGGTAGTTGAGGCCGAGGAGCTCCGACTTGCCTTCCATTATGTTCTGGTAGTTGCTTTTGGTCGCCAGTCTAGTGACCACATCGGCTTCCAGCCCAACTATGTTTGTTGTTGACGTGGCTGCAATAACTACCGCTCCTCCTCTGGTTGGTCTCAATTGCGGCGTAGTAGCATGTTCTTTGCTGCCACCACTGCTGCTGCTGGCGTTGCTGTTGCTGGCACCAGCTACTGACGGTGTCAGTGGTGCAAGTGCTGGCGAAATGCCCGGCGATGTGCCGGCCTTGAGTGTCGATGGCACAAGCGGCGTGGTTCGTGGCGAGAGGAGCGCTTGTCTTGATCGTCGCCTAGTAGCCTCGTTGCGTCTGGGCTTTGTAGCCACCTTATTTCCAACAGTATGCTGCTGCTGCTGCTGTAGCTTATCAGTCGTAGCCGTCATCGATTTGCGCCTACCGCCACGCTTCTTAATACCATTGCTGTTGTCATTCTTGCCATTGGCGTTGTTGCCAGTGGTAGCAATAATGCTTGCCTCTTCGATCTGCAGTGGAGGCGGGGCTGGCGGATGGAGGAACTCTGTAGGCATTGGTGCCGAATGCATGAGAAACGCAGGCAGCGCGTGTTGTTCCGTCGTGCTGCTGTTTCCCATCGGTTGCTGCTGCTGCTGCTGCTGGACAGCTAGCAGACTTGCAATGCTTTGCGGGTTGACTATTTCTCCGGTGCTTGTGTGCGGCAGATGGTGTGCCGACGCCGGCAGATTAAGCAGCGATGCGGGAGTGGCTGTAATGGGCTGTATATCGCTGAGCTGGTGCAAAGTACGAGTGTCTTGCTTCTGGGTGCCCTTGGATGGCTCTGGAATAGTGAAATCCGTTAGCGGTTGATTGTTATTGCTGTTACCATGACCATTGTTGGGATTGTTGGGATTGTTGGCATCGTTGCTGGTCGTGGCCAGGAGAGAGTCCGGTAGGTTTAACCCGGCAAACACGTTGGTTGCTGATGAGAATCCGCTGGTTGTAAACTGCAGATGCGGGGTGTTTTGCAAGGAAGCTGCTAGCGACTCGAGCAGATAGTCTTCATTCGTCCACATGGTCTGCTGCTGCTGCTGCTGCTGCTGCTGCGGTTGTGTGGTCTGGCGGTACGGATGGTGACTGTTATTAGTGGTTGTGCCACGCCTACTTCTCCTGGTGTTGCTGTTGGTGTTAGTGCTGCTGTTTCCACCGGTATGTTTGTCAGTATTCTGCATCTGCTGACGCCTCATGATATGCTCTGCAGTGGTGGACAGCGACGGAGGAGGCATCGATATGGTGTCTGCAATCGACTGCGGCTGCGACAACTGGAACTGGGCAAACTGCTGCTGCTGCTGCTGCTGCTGCTGCTGCTGCTGTTGGGACATGAGAGCTGGCGAAGTAAGCGGACTAAATGCCCCAGCTCCCACAGCATGCTGAGGAACCATCCCGCGTACCAACGGTGTTGCTGTTGGCGACAAGAACGGAGTCAGCAGCTCAACCACTTCGGCCGCCTGTTGGTCAGTCAGACCTTCGATTCCCCCTATCGTCAGCGGTGACATTGACGGAACATCTACTGCGGTTGTTATTACTGTCGCTGCCGCCGTTGTTGATGACGATGCTGCTGCCGTGCTTTGTGGAATTGAAAGGCTCATTGGCGTAGGGAAATGCACCACTTGCTCCCCAACCTTGTTACCCCGGCCACCCGTGTTGCCATTGTTTGTGTTGGAAGGAAAATGCACCATCAAAGCAACTAGTTCGAGTCAAAATGTATAAACGCTTGGGTAAACCAGAAATTATAACAAAGAATGAGAAAAAAGGACTTTTTTTCCAGTCAGTCAGAGTCTAGCAATAGAAAATGAATAGAGGAAAATAAGAATGAAAACGAAGGGGGAGCAGAACAAGAAATGGATTATTGACTGGGACAAATAAAAAAGATCAAAAACGAAAAAAAGAGGGAGTGGGAACAAAAACCCTGTAAACAATTTATCCCTTTTTTCTTTCTTGCTAACACGCAAAGAGAAGAAAAGGTCTTTAAAGGGCTTAAATATCGGTAAAAAGAGCCGGTAAACAATGAACTATAAAATATAATGATGAAAAAAATGGAAAAAACATAGATAACTGTAAACTTTGCTCCTCCTCAACCTGATGATAAATAAATAACACAAGCCGTAATAACAATGTAACAGTCACTTTTTCTGTTCGTCTACACAAAAATCAACTGAATAAACAACTGCTCGTGTTGCTATTTCTTATGCCATTTTTTTCAAAGCTTCGCCATTCTACAAAAAACACGTGCGGAATCGCTTGCTTTCCAGATTGCTGGTAGCCAATTGCTCGGCCCACGTGCACCACTGTCTCTGCTTGAATTCACCACAGTTGAAAAGAGCAGATCCTTAAAAACGGGCCTAAAAAGCGTTCTTTCACCAATGAGTGGTTTTTTCCCTTTTAGATGGAAATGAAGAAGGGGATGAATCCCTCTCTCTTTTTGACGGGTTTCGCAAGCCTTGGCTCTAGAAACGCAGTTGATCCAAAAATTGCTTTAACTTTTTTATGCTGCATCGATCAGACAAATGAAATGTTGAGCCAGAATAAACAAGTCTGCCCTATCTATTATACGCGTCAATAAACAGTGACAGGCGTATTCTACTCCAGAATATTGTCCTCTGCATTTTGCTTGTTTGTTTCCCGAAGCCTCAAAAGACAGAGACGCACCTCGTCTTTCCAGTCAACAAAAAAGTATATGTAGCCGATCTGAAGCGAGGAAGCAACAACAACGCCAGTGCATCCGCCCCACCAGAGTCCAAATGTCTCCAGATGTCTTGCATATGCCAGATATAGCCCCGTAGGCACAGCACACGCATAAAACCCAAACACAAGTATGTTTGCGCTAGTCTTTTGGCGTCCAAGTCCACGCAGAATGGCAGCTAGCACAGCATCTAGACCATCGCTGACAATAAGGATGCAAGCAACCGGCGCCAGCTTTGCAGTCTCTTGGGCTACATTGGGATCGTCTGTGTACAGCGATATCCACCAGCTTCCACAGAACAAAACAAATATTGTTCCCGTCATTCCAATTAGCGCCGATGTCAACAGAGACACGTACGCTGTTATACGTGCCTGTCGTGGCTTTGCTGCTCCTATCAGATTGCCAATCCGAGGAGTTGCGCCATATCCAACACCATTGCTAAAATGGTACAGCAGCTGCACCGTGTTGAGCATGATGGCGTTTCCAGCCAGCTGGTAGGAGCCAAAGTACGATGCCCCAAGCGCAATGAGCTCAAAACAGACCCACGCCGAGCATGAAGTGAATACGGCTGGAATGGCAAGCCGGTAGTAGGCCCATAGGTTGCGGAATGCGCCTAACTTCCATCCGCCCCACGCCTCTGCTGCTGGGCTTTTGCGGATATACAGGAGAATCCCAGCCAGCAAAGCAAAGTTTGATACTGCGTTGACGATCGGTGCTCCAATATACCCCATCCCGTACGTATCCGACAGAACAAACACATAGCAGTTGATCCAGTGAATCGGAGTGACAATTACAACTATCAAAGTGGCCGCCCGCATAATCCCCTGTGCCTGCATGAACCGTTTGGTTGATTCAAACAGAGCGAACGGCAGAACACATGGAATCTGCATCCGCAGAAACAGTCCTGAAAGCCGCGCAATCTCTGGATCTTGTCCCAGAAACAGAAACAGGCTTCTGGAATGCCACATTATTGGTGCAACCAAAAGAAAATGACCAACAACCGCTATTATTCCACGTTGAAAGTGGAACCCAACAAGTGTCTTGTCGCGGGAGGCCGTGAATGCAGTACTGCAGAACGTATCCATTGCAGACACATATCCAAACGTCGGTGCCATTGCCAGGACTGACTGAAATGTTAGTGCAAGTGACATTGCGCCAAGCTCCTTGGCTCCCAAACGACTGACCACCAGAAGGTTGGCAGTGTGAAAGGACATCTCTAGAAGCAGTGCCAATGTCGTTAGTGTTGATGACGACGCGATCCATGCAAACTCTCTTTTGGCTGCACGAAGGTAGGACTCGGTGGTGTCGTGCTTTGAGATTGCCATATCTAGCTCCGACAGACTGGTATGAAGAAGAGGCGTTGCTTCGTTGTTATTGTTCAACCTTTCGTCTACTTGAATATCCTCCATTTGATTACTGTTGCTAGTTTACGCCATCTTTTCTCGATTGGCAGATATATCCACAAAACTAGAATATGTTAAAATAGAATAGATATAGAGACTAGAATAAAATATCCATCAAGGATTGGAAAGGACTACGCAATTGCAAAGTATCTTCTTTTTCTTGTTGGCAAAAAATTCTGAATGTAAGGAATAACATAATCAGATATTATTCTTACTACATGCACCGCATTAAAATATGCGGACAGAAAAAAGATTCACCTAAAAAACAAGTTTACACTTTGTACCAATCGACTTGCTTTTGTAGCACCAGACCAACAATCTCAGTGAACCAAAAAGGCTCAGAACTGTGACTAGCACTCTTTAATTAGATTCCAGTGCATGTAGATGTAATATTGATATTATATTCATTTAGACATTCACATTCCTCAATCCCCAATCCCTTGCTACACCTTGAATACTCCTGCAACACCGACAATTCTTGTTCTTGCATTATTCTCAGCATCGGCTTTAACTTTCTCATCTTTATTCATATTAGCCATTCTTCTTTCTTCATCAGCCAGTTCACATATTACAATATTTTTAACATAGGTTTCTGCTTTTACTTTATCATCAGTTTTTGATGTTCGTATAGTCGAATCGGTAGTTGTACTATTGTATTTTCTGAACACTACTTTAACTTGCCAGCCCATTTTACTAGTTGTTAGTATTTCTTTGAATTGCTAATGTATTATGAAAAGAAAAATATTTCCATGGGTGGTCGTTCTCCTTTTATATTGCTGGCCAAAGACAGACGTGTTAGCTTGTTAAACATTTTTATATATATTATTTCTATATTAGAAATTTTTTGCTTGAAATCCTAGAAAAACTGCTATATCTGTATTAGCTATGTATAGAAGCGGTCAAATGATTTATATTTGTATATTGGGGGAATATCCAGAGCAGACTTGTTTATATATCTCCATTTCTGGAAATTGGCTGATTGGACCTCTGCAATTTCTACTTTCCTTGAGAATGCCTACTCCCAGTCAAGCATTTGACTATTACTAAGCAGCCTTTCTATGGAAAAGTCAGATATTTGAATATAGTTTGTAAATATCAAATTAATCCACGACACTTTTGGTAAAAGAGTACTGGTAGAATGATATCTACAATAAGCAAGTTAAAAATCAACATTTACATCTTTAATCTATAGTTATCAAGAGTTAATATTTAATTACTTCATGTATATGGAAACTTTAATTGGGTGTTTGCACTAAACGGTTGTAGCACTAGGAAAATGGGCTTTTTTGTTAATTGCGTAAATACCTTACAATATTGAATCCAGCGTTGTAGTTTACCACCTTTTTACAGCCTTCTTTTCTTTTCCTTTCTTTTCTTTTTTGCGGATATTCAATAACAAAAACCTTTGTAAAGCCCATTGCCAATTTAGATATGGAAAAACTAGCAGAAACAATTTTTCCTTCTTTCTAAGAATTAGTTGTGTCTTTTTAGTTACAAAATAATAATAAAATCAAAAAAGCAAAGTGTGTTGGTGATAGTACCTGCCATTCACATTAGCATCTATAAAGATGGTAATCCAATAAAATGGAAAACAGTTCCTTTCCAGTGTATCTTTTTGATACCAATTTTTACTTTTTTTCTTTTTCTTGCATGTATTTCTATACTATTATACATTATTTTTTAATAATAATAAAACTATGACGCTATTAAGGACAGTGTTGCTCTGTCTAATTGGTATCAACGGTATAGTTCAGTTGTGCAGTCTGCCGGTCAGCGCACGCTTTTCTCACAAACGAGATGATACTCCTGATATCAAGAGCGATCTGAAAACGTCAAAGAGAGGCATACTGGTAAAGAACAACAAGGTTACGTCCTGCGAACTAGGACTTTTCAGTGACCTCCGTGCAGCTTTAAGCGCAGACTGCCTAGATTATACAAGCGACAATAAGCTGGACACAACAACAACATACACGGTTTACGTTGACGATGGCATCGACGGAAAGGCGGACAAGTACCAGGTGCAGAGAATAACAGTGCATCCCGAGTACAATTCAACAACAAAGGCAAACAACATTGCAACGCTTAATTACAATATGGGGAAAAACTCTACCTGGCACAATGTTTTTGGAATTGGACGTGAAAAATACTGGGGCAAAATGGTGTACACGAGGAGCACAATAACGGATCTAGACGCAATGACATGGAATGATCCGGATTATATGTTTGACCCTGCCACATCGGAAGACTCTACCTGCGAGTCAATGTCGGTTCTTTACAGCGCAAACAAATACGACTTTACATGTATTGGGAACTACACCAAGTCACCACGTAGTGATCTTACGCAATGTGGCACGCCCTTCGGAACAGCCTACACTTATATAGACAACAAGCTGTATCCTGTTGGATTCTACAGCTACTCATCTACCGTTGGCAATGCTGGGGATACCGGATTATGCGACGTCACGTCTGTCCGCAACTACTATAGTGCAATATCCGACTGGATGGTATATATTGGGAAACAAACGTCAATCAACGTATTAAATTATTACCCAGTAGGTACTGGTTTGACGCCAATTAACACCCCAGACTACACACTAAGAGATCCTGGCGTTTCTGAAGATGGAAAGTTCAAGATTGTTGGTGGCGATTACTATAAGGACCAAGGCGCATCCACATCGTCTGTGACCTCGGATACGATGATTGCAACATCAACCGAGTTTTCAGAGCAAGCCAATGGTGCCATATCCGGTATGGACGATAGAGCAACTATAGAGGATAGCAGTGTAAACACGACTACTACTGAGGTAGATACAAACAACGAGGACAGTGAAAGAATCTCATCTGACGATAAACTTACCATTTCGTCAAACGACATCAATAGTAAGGACGAATCCGATGGAGATGGTTCGAACAAGAAGACGATAATTATTGCAGTAGTATGCGCAGTTGTCGGAGCGGCTGTACTCTTTGCGATATTGTTCCTCGTGTACAGAAGGTGGAGAAAGAGGAGCAGTAAGCAAAGGGTCGAGGAGGCGGATATAAGGGCAGCAATATATGACATGGAGAAAGTGGGAACGGCTGGTCCAGATGTAAACTACTTTGCAGGAAATGGTTACAGCCAGATGAATCGAACATCACCACGATCGCCACCGTCGCATCTCAATATTGATGTCGATGGCCGCCGACATGAACATCACTCTCCGGTATACGACTTTGAGGTTCCAACACCAAACCGTCCGCCAAAGAAGAACTTTATCGACACAGAATAAATCATACACGCGTGCTTTTGAAGCAATTATAATTAATAAAAAGTTTTTTATTTCGATTCCAATCCAATCGTTAAATGGAAAGCGAGGATTTGGAAGAAGGGAATATGATTGGGGAGATTGACTAGAATGAATCGTCCATGAACCCAACAAATTTGATATCTTTTTACCCAGATTGGCAATGAAAAAAATAGCCATCATCCATCTTGTTTTAAAAAGTCAAAGGTGATCATCGATTGAAATAACTTTCTCATTAACCAAAATTTTAGCTCAACAAAAGCAGAAACTGTAATGAAAACAGCGAGGAGAGAGGATTGCCCTTGCCTGCTGGGGGATCAAGAATGAATATTCACAAGCTTTTTTCATTAATATTTTTGGGTAAACTATTAGATAAAGATTTTATTTTCACTGATTATTCTCCTCTCTGTCCAACTGGATCGGTTGTTCTAGCAAAAACAAAAAAGTTGAGCATATGATGATCACATCTGGGGAAGGAGGCGTCACGGAGAGGCAATTGTTCCTCTTGCGCAATGTAGACTTGAATTTTATTTTTTTTCATATCCTATCTCCTTGTTGTCTAAAATTAAAGTAGGGCAGAGTAAGAGGCGAGAGCAACCTGTATTTTGCCTTTACAGCTATATATTTTTTGCATTCACCTGTACTTGTTATTTAGCAGAAGGGCATATAATATCATATAATGAGGACGATCAGCGCAGCCACTGCGGCGGCGGTAGCATGGATGTGTGTGGTAAAAACAGCATGTGGGTTCCCGGCATTCAACACGCCAAACAGCGTGGATGCGGCAGGCAACGCGTGTCCGCTGGTATCGCGCACAGGACTAGAATGTCCACGCTTGTGCGTACAAGACTATAACGACTGTCCCGAGGCAATTCGGGCGCCAGTATCGTGCGACGATGGCAAGCAGCTGTGCGACGATGGCAGCTGCCACGCATCGTGTGCTGGTGTAGTGAATCCGTGTCTGTGCGGCATGGATGAGGCAGATGGTGTAGGAGCTACCGCTGCTGCGTACAAGGCGTGTCCTGCGTATGCGCAGACTGTGTCTATTGCGCACTACGATCCAAGCATAAAGGACCAGCAGCTGGAGGAGGCGTGTGCGCAGGCGTGGAGTCTAGAAGCGGGTGGAAATAATAGCAGCAGTGATGTTGCCGAGTGGAGCTCCGATGCAACGGAACGGCGTGTGTGGGGCGTTTGTCCGACGGCGCAGGAGCGTCGGCTGAGCTTTCGCGAGAGCTATTGCATTGCATTCTACGCCATCGTAGGCGCCGAGATGGTGCTTTATCTGGCGTGGCATGCGTACAAGGCCTTACGCGAGAAAGGCATGCCATTGAAGACAGTGCTCGGAGCAGACGATGGCTACGAGGACAGCGATGGCGGCAAGGAGAAAGTGGAAGAAGGGAGGAGGAGCGAGACGGAAGAAGAGACAAGCGAGCCGATGGTTCTGCGCGGATTCGACGGCAGCGTGGCAGGCGCTGCGCTGTACTGGTTGGCGCTGGCATCGACAGCAGGATGGATCGTGCTGCTGTCGGTGATAGTCGCCGACTACTACGGCGCCGTCCGCGGTGGAGAGGCATATGGCATGCTGGCGAATTCAGACACATCGATGGCGGTGTTTATCTTCGTGTGGCACGTGGGCGGGATCTGGATGCTGGCGATGCTGGCCCTTGCGCCGCGGCTGCGGAGCTACTTCCGGATCGCGTGTCCGCTGGTCCGTGCGCGGGTGGTGCAGGTTGAGGAGCGCAGGGCGGCCGTTGTGCTGATGGAGGGCGCGCACAATCGTTTGACGCTGCTGGCCAGCTGTGTGCGCACAGCGCTGGTGCGCCGATTCGGACTCGACATAGAAGTTGAGGCCTGCAAGGTGCAGACAGTGCGTGTGCCTGCTAGCAACAGCGGAGAGGAGGAATCTATCGTGTTTATCGAGCATCGCTGCACTCGCTACGTGCTTGACCGGCGCACAGGCGCCTTCCGACGCTGTTCGTACTCATTAGGTTCTACGCATCGTGAGCTGCTAGTGCGGTGCACAGGTCTTGATAGCAACGAAGCTGTGCAGCGTGCCGCTCGTCTGGGCGAGAATCTGATTAGGGTTGCAGTGCCAGCATTCCCACTTGCTTTTCTACGCGAGGTGCGCAGCTACTTCTACCTGTACCAGACAATGTGCATGTACGTGTGGTTCTATTTCAACTACTACAAGATGGCGCTGGTGCAACTCGGCGTCATTGTAGTCGCCGCACTTATCAAGGTCGCCATCCGTCTGCGCAGTGAGCGCAAGACAAAGATGCTGGCAGAGCGTCAAAGCGCCTGTCGTGTGCGCAGGGACGGAGTCTGGGGCGATCAGCCGCTGGATTCCGCCGAGCTTGTTCCTGGCGACGTCATTGCCGTGGATGCAGGGTCCGAGGTTATGTGCGACGGGTGCGTGTTGCGCGGTGAAGTCGTTGTCGACGAGAGCGCGCTGACTGGCGAGGCGATGCCTGTGCGCAAACTCCCGCTGAAGGATGATGACATTACATTTGACACCGACACTAGCAAGATGCACACTGTCTACGCTGGGACGCACGTGGTGGAGTGTGCCGTTGGCACCGAGATTCTGGTGCTGCGTACGCGCACGGACACTGACAAGGGCCGACTGATCCAGCGAATCCTGCATCCGGCAAGGTACTCGTTTGTGTTTGATGAGCAGCTACCGGTGGCCTTGCTATTGCTGCTAACGTATGGCGGTCTGGGCTTTGCGCTGACGATTTGGCTGATGGGCCATGATGTGACTTCGTGGTTCTACGGCGTGTTTGTCGTGAGCGAGATTATGTCTCCACTGCTTCCAGCTGCATTGGTTGTTGGTCAGTCTGTGGCCGCCCAGCGTCTGCGGAGTCAGCGTATCTACTGCGTCGATCTGCCGCGAATCATGCTGGCTGGCAAGGTGCGTGTCTTCTGCTTTGACAAGACTGGTACGCTGACAAAGGAGGGACTCGAGTTCTATGCTGCGCACCATATTGATTCCGCTGCGTTTGCGCCATGTGAGACTTTAGATGTTGCCCATCTGCCTGGGATTGTGGAGCTTGGACTTGCCTCGTGCCATGCCGTGGCCGAAGCCGGCGGCGAGTTAATTGGGAATCCGGTGGATGTCGAGCAGTTCCGCGCTAGCAGATGGCAGAGAACCAGTTGCGACAACATGGATAGTCGGATAGCGCCTCTGGTTCTTGACACGCTTGTGCCGCCGCACAACCGAAACAATGACAATAACAGCCATAGCAAAAATTACGCCAGCGTCCATGCTATCCGCCGCTTTGAGTTCGAGCATGCACGGCAGTCAATGTCAGTAGCAGTGCTTGATGCGCAAACAGGCCATGTGCATGTGTTTGTCAAGGGATCGTTTGAGCGACTGCGACGCATGGCACATTTGGATTCGGTTCCTGCAGACTACGATGCGGTGGCTGCGCGGTGGGCCAAGCAAGGATGCTACGTGCTGGCGCTGGCGCACCGGGATCTCGGCCATATTGACGATCTGGATTTGGAAGCGGTTGCCACGCGCATCCCGCGTGAGGAGCTGGAAGCCGGATGCAATCTGGTTTCGCTGGTTCTGTTCCGCAACGAGCTCCGAACCGACACTACGGCTGCTGTGGCTGAGCTCAAGCATGGGGACACGCGCACTGTCATGATCACGGGAGACAATGCTCTGACAGCTGTGTACATTGCGCGTCAGTGCGGTTTGGTTGATGCCGGTGCGCGTGTGCTGCTGGGAGATATGGAGCGCAGCAGCGAAAAAGGCAAGGCAGCTACACAGCTTGTTTGGCGCGATGCAGACACCGACGCTGATCTTGAATGCGAAGCACAAGCCCAGACGACGATGATGGTGCCCGACGGATGCGAGCTGGCAGTGACGGCGGCTGCGTTCGACTATCTGGCAGCAAGCGGCACAATCCGTGACCTACTCATGGACATCCGCATCTTTGCGCGCATGACGCCACAAGGCAAGGCGCAGTGCGTGCGGCTGCATATGGAGCGAGCTGTGACGGCGATGTGCGGCGACGGAGGCAACGACTGCGGAGCGCTGCGTGCCGCACACGTTGGACTGGCGCTGTCGGACTCTGACGCATCCATTGTTTCGCCGTTCTCCAGCGGCGGGCGCTCGGTGCAGGCGTGCGTGGTGCTGCTGCGCGAGGGCCGAGCAGCGCTGGCAACCTCGCTGGCTGGATACAAGTTCCTGATCAACTACGCCACCACCATGAGCATGCTTGAAATCGTGCAGTTCTACTTCTCGGTGATCGTGCCACAGGCTGTGTGGATCACCGTTGATTCGCTGATCGCCGTTGGTCTGTGCATCGCCGTCACGCAGGCGCAAACCGCACGGCATCTGGCGCCCAGCCGTCCCACGGCGCGTCTGCTCGGCGCGCGCACATTGGCGTCGATCTGGGGCCAGACTGTCATCAACTACTCGTTCCTGTTTGGGATGATGGCGCTGCTGTTCCGACAGGTCTGGTTCCGGTGCCACGAGTTCGACAGCCGCGACATCGACACTAGTCTGTGGTGGCTGCTGGGCGACAACTACGAGGCCGAGATCATCTCAATTGTCTGTCTGTTCCAGTTTGTCAACGGTGCTGCCGTCTACAACTTTGGCCACCGCTACCGCCGCATGTGGGTTACCAACTACCTGCTGGTTGTGCTGTACTGCGGCTTCATGGCGACCATTTCGGTGCTGACGCTGGCCAACCCAAACCGTCTTGGCTGTTTGTTCCGTATCAATTGCGGGGATCCCGATGCGCTTGTTGCGCTTGGCTATGCGCGTCCTGCGTGGCATATCTCGCCCTACAACAGTCCTGCCGGCCACAATGTGCTGCCACACCGTTTCCGGTGGACGCTGTGGGCGCTGTGTGTTGTTAATATTGTGCTGTGTTTGGCGTTTGAGCGCCTGGTGGTGCTTGGTCCCGTTGGCCAGCTGGCAAAGCGCTGGTGGACATTGCGCGGCGGCGCTTCAGTACAAGAAAGCACACAAAAGCCACGACTCAGGCCATGAAAATGATGATGAGCAAGAGGGAGAGGAAGTTTCTGCTAATAAAGCATGGATCCTAGGAGACTACAGAGTTTCTTGGTCGGGTTTAAATACAGCAACAACAGCTGGATAAATGCTAGAGAAGAGCATACAGCGAACAAGCAAAGTGGTTTAGTATCTGACCATTAAATGGGAAATAGAGCAGTGTTAACATTTTAAAGAGTAATACTACTGCATCAACGCATATTTGACCAATATGTTGAAGCTCAAATATATGCACATTTTAATGATGTTTGATGACCTGTTCTTTCTAGTGCTGGCTTTTAGCTTTATCTCCTTCTTTCTTCTCTTTCTCTCTGACTTTTTATTTCTTTCTACTGACCCTCCTTTATTAATTTCTGTAATACATTTATATTCACATTTCCCCTTCTTCACTTTCATCCTTCTTTTTTTTTGCATTCTCTTTTAGCTCATCCTGGGGGAAATGACGACTACAGCATCTGATGACGTGCCCCTGGCGATGGTGAACAACCAGTTCTTTGACGAGTTCACAGACAAAGTGCGCGTAAAGCCAATTCCTTGGGAAGGGTATTCGCGTGCTGGACTGATTAGCAGCGAGGAATTGGCACGACTTAAGGAGTTCCAGCAGCTGTCGCAAAAGGAGCAGCAGCAGCAACGCACGACTGGCGAGCAGGACGGAAGCGAGGGAACAGATAGCCAGCTTGTGCGGTTTATCCCGCTTCTGGTTGGGCTGGCTGAGAAGCTGTCCAGCATCGATGCGTTGCAGTATCTGCTGGTGATGCTGGACGACCTTGTCGTGGAGGACAAGAGCGGCAGGGCGGCCTCGGAGACGGTGAAGGCGCTGGCAGCTGACAATATGGAAGCTCTGGCCAAGGCGATGTTTCGGTGCACGGAGCGGAAGGACGATTACCTGGGTCTGAAGGCGTGCAAGATTATGGCTGGTGTGCTTGTTGGCGTGTCTCTGAAGACCAGCGGCCGCGCAGCAGCAGTGCGCAACTTTTCGTTCTCCCGCATGTTTGCGTATCTGGAGCGGTGCATGCGCAGTGAGCTGACTTCAGTAGTTGACGTTGCGCTGCAGGTGACACAGTCTTTGCTGCGTGTGCAGCGTGCGCGCAGTGTGCTTTACAACGAGTCGGCGTCGTGTCTGGCGCAGATGGTGGATGTTCTGCGACGCACGGTGCGTGGCAATGGCGGCAGCGGGTCGTCTTCGTCGGGTGCGCGGTCGGCTGCGGCGGCGACCGGCGTGGTTGCGGTGCCGCAGACGCAGTACGAAGTCGTGTTCTGCTTGTGGTTGCTGACATTCGAGAAGCCGATTGCGGCGACACTGAACAAGCGGTACGATGTGATTCCCGTGCTGGTTGACATTGCGCGGTCGGCAGTGAAGGAGAAGGTGATCCGGATCATCGTCGAGACGTGGAAGAACATGCTTGGCGATGACGACAAGGCAGCGGCAGCCAACGTGCCAAACATGCTGGTTGCCAAGGTGCCTGCGTGTCTGACGACGCTGGCAACAGGGCGCAACCTCAAGGACGAAGATCTTCGTGCAAGCATCCAGCAGCTGAGCGAGGATCTGGCGGCGCACACTGGCGTGATGACCACGTGGGACGAGTACCTCAACGAAGTAGCGTCGGGGAAGCTCGAGTGGAGCCCTGCGCATCGGTCCGAGCAGTTCTGGAAGCTTCACGTGGCCAAGATGGATGAGCACAACCATCGCGTGGTGCGCCAGCTTGCGGCTGTTCTGGATTCGCCCTCAGCGAGCGAGACGGCGCAGTCGGTTGCCTGCCACGATCTCTCGCAGTACGTCAAGTTCAATCCCGACGGCAAGAAGCTGCTTGCGCGCATCGGCGCCAAGACGCGCATCATGGGCCTGATGACTGCCAGCCAGTCTGCCGAGGTGCGCTACGAGGCGCTGATGTGCGTGCAGCAGCTGATGCTGAATGCCTGGCGCGTGTGATAAACAGTTTTTCGGATAGATCCATATCCAGATCCAGATCAGATCCGTCTGAGGGCGGGCTTGCTGGTAATTTTCAATCGATCAGTCAACCAATCAATCAACTACATCAGCAATATCTGGGCTGATTATGATTTTTTTTCTGAATTTCCTTCTCTCTCTTGGTGCGGAGTTGGCTGCGATTGGCCAGATAACAACGGATTGTGAACCGTAAACAACACCCACACATGCGGATGGAGAAAAAAAGCGAGAGAGGAAAACAACGTTGAAGGTTGTTTGTGCTTTTGTTGTTCCCACTGTGCGTGAGCGGAAAGGAGAAAGGAAAAAGAAAAAGGAGAAAAGGGATTGATAACTTTTTTGTTGGGAATGTTGTTGTTGCTGTTGGCGTCTGTGTGTCATCGAGTCCATTTATTATTCTCATTTTTGTTTCCGTTTCTTCTTAATTTCTGGCCGAGGTCTAGAACCTCTTTTTTCCTGTGCTCACGTGCATGCCACCTTATTCCCCCTTGTGAGTTTTAGGGGGGGGAGGGGTTGGGCTTGGCTGGCTGGTTGGCCCGATGGTTGGATGAGAAGAGAAAAGAAAAGCGAAGAAATCCCAAACTCCCCCCATCTGTTATAACAAAAAAGCCAGAAGCCCCGCCTGTTCGCCTGTATCTTGTTGAATTTTTATTACTATTATTTCTGTCTCTTGTCTTGGTAAAACAACCAGGAAAACTTGGGCCTATTTATTTTTCTTTCTTTTTTTTCCCTTCTTCCTTTCATCTTTTTTCTCTTCCTTTCCTTTTTCTCTTTTATCGCTCATTCAATTGGCCTAAAAGTTTAAATCCATTTCCATCCATAAAGCTCTGAAATAAAAATAATCAGCAACAGCAACAAGGTTCTGTAGTTGTTGGTTTAAATTTATTCTTCCTCTCTCTTTCGTTTTTTTTTTTTTTTTCGCTCTTTCCCCCTCTCCTCTCTTCTCCCTTTCTCTCTCTTTCTTCCTTCTTTTCTTCTTTTATCCCGGCGACAATGGGCAAAGGAAAGCGCGCGCTCCAGGCGTACAAGAGCACCGACTTTATCGAGCAAGTCCGCGACGCCGACGGTCTGGTTATTCTTGACCAGAAGCAGCAGCAGCAGCATCCGTTCAAAGCTGCACCACCAACAAGCTCGTCGCTGCTTCTCTTGTCTGAGGCCGCCTCGGAAAAGGAGCAACAACAGCTGCTGCAGACCGCTAGCCTGGCAAAGGGCGAAAAGAAGGGTCAGCAGACCGCGGTTTCGGAAATCCCTGCAGGCGTCTTATCATCATCACTATCTCCACCGCCATCATCGACTGTATCTGCTAATACCGGAGCAGCAGCATCCCCGCCAGTGGCAGCTGAGAGCACGAGCGCTAACAAGAATGACGATAGCACACCGTCATCGTCGGAACTGGAGGCTGTTCCTAGCTTCATCCTGGTGACCACGTATCTCAGCTACCTGATGCTTATCGTGTTTGCTCATCTGCGCGACTTCTTCGGCAAGCTTGTCAGTCCCGAGAACTATGTGCAGCTGCGTGAGCAGAACGGATACGCGCCGATGGTCTCCGACTTTGAGAGTCTGTGGACCAGACGCCTGTACGGCCGTATCCGCGACTGCTTCAACAGACCAATCACCGGTGTTGCGGGCGGTCATGTGACGCTGCTGGAGCGCGTGTCGCACGATTTCAACCGCAGCTTCGAGTTCACCGGTCGCGTGCGCGAGACCCTGAATCTGGCTTCGTACAATTATCTGGGATTTGCGCAGAGCCACGGTCCGTGCGCCGACAAGGTTGAGCAGGCGATCCGCGCAAACGGGCTGACGCACGGATCGACGCGCGCCGAGGCCGGCCGCACAAGACAGCTGGTGGAGACCGAGGAGATGGTTGCGCGCTTTGTTGGCGCCGAGGCTGCGCTGATAGTGTCGATGGGCTACGCGACCAATGCGCTCAACATTCCAGCGCTTGTCAGCAAGGGTTGTCTGATTCTGTCTGACGAACTGAACCACAGCTCGCTGGTATCCGGCGCGCGTCTCTCGGGCGCAACCATCCGCGTGTTCGAGCACAACAACGCACGCAGTCTGGAGCGCGAGCTGCGTCGCAGCATCTCGCAGGGCCAGCCGCGCACGCACCGCCCGTGGAAGAAGATTCTGGTTGTGGTTGAGGGCTTGTACTCGATGGAGGGCGAGACCTGCTGCCTTCCGGAGATTGTCGAGTTGCGTCGCAGGTACGGCTTCTACCTTTTTGTTGACGAGGCGCACTCGATTGGCGCCCTGGGCAAGCGTGGGCGCGGCGTGTGCGACTACTTTGGCGTGGATCCGCGCGAGGTCGATGTGCTGATGGGGACGTTTACCAAGAGCTTTGGCGCCGCCGGCGGATACATTGCCGGCAGCCGTGCGCTGATCGACTACATGCGGCTGCACTCGCATTCGGCCGTTTATGCCGAGGCCATGAGTGTGCCGGTGTTGGCGCAAGTCAGCAGCTCGATGCGCATGATCATGGGCGAGGACCGCGAGCATGCGCTGGAGGGCCAGCAGCGCTTGGACCAGCTGGCTATCAACACCAGATACTTTGCGCGGCGTCTGCGTGAGATGGGCTTCATGACGATGGGTGATCCTGGATCGCCTGTGATCCCGTTGCTGCTGTTTAGTCCCGCCAAGATCCCGGCCTTCTCGCGCGAGTGTCTGCGTCGCAACATTGCTGTCGTTGTGGTGTCGTACCCTGCTACGCCTATCATTACCGGGCGCGTGCGCTTCTGCGTGTCGGCATCGCACACGCGTGAGGATCTCGACTATGCGCTGGAGCAGGTCAGCGAGATCGGCGATCTTCTGATGCTCAAGTTCCACAAGAACGCAGTTATGGCGGCGGCGACCGAGTCTTCTGTTGCTGGAGCTGTTGCTGGAGCTGTTGCTGGAGCTGTTGCCACGGTGGGCGGCATTCAGCAGCCCATGAAGCTTGAGTGAGACAAAAGGCGCAACAAGCGCTGGAAGGAATGAGAACGATGATAAATCGAGTTAGGAGAGGAAAAGCAAGCGAGGAAGTGAGTGCTTTTATAAGCCCGGTTTCTATTTTAGCTCGCCAAAAGAACATGCCTGTCTGTTGTATGCTGCTTGAAGGTTGAATTATAGTAGCGTTCACTCTTCGTTTTGATTATCTCTGCTTTTCTTTTTCTTTTTGCTTTTTTTCCTTTCTTTTCTTCCCAGCCTCTGTGTTTCCTGCTCTTCCTATTTTTCCCTTTTTCCTTTTTGTTCTTTTCTCCCTCTCATTTATATAACGCGCAAACCATATATTACATTACATTACATTGTCCACTGCCGTGTCTTCCATAAATGAGCTCCAGCTTTGTCATTGCCTGCGTTGGCAAGCCGTCGGCTGGCAAATCGTCGTTCCTCAACGCCGTGACTGATGCGTCGGCAAAGGTGGGGAACTTCCCATTCACAACAATTGAGCCAAACCAGGGGATCGCGTACTACCCGGTGGACTGTCCCTGCCGAGCGGCTAATGGCGGCAGCGCTGCAAAGGAGAGCTGCAAGCCGCGGTACGGGTGGTGCGCGGACGGACGGCGATTTGTGCCAGTGCGACTGCTTGACGTGGCAGGGCTTGTGCCGGGAGCGTCGGAGGGCCGCGGACTGGGCAACAAATTCCTGGACGATTTGCGGCAGGCCGATGTGCTTATCCACGTAGTGGATGCGTCGGGAACCACCGACGATAACGGACGCGAGACAAAGGGCTACGATCCGGTTGGCGACATCCAGTGGCTGCGCAAGGAGATCGAGGACTGGGTCTTTGGCAACATGGAGCGGCGCTGGGGCGGCATTGTGCGCCGCCATATCGCTGTCAAGGCATCGATTGTAGACACTATGCATGCGCAGCTTGCTGGCTACGGCACCGTGCGTTCTATTGTGCAGCGCGCAGTCGACCAGCTCCATGCGAGATTCGGATCCATGGATCTGGACAAGTGGGACATGGAGCGGGTGCGCGACTTTGTGCGTGTGTTTCTGGATGAGCGGTTCCCAACCGTTGTTGCGCTGAACAAGATCGATATGCCTGACGCCGACAAGAACATTGCTGCCATCGTCCGCCGGTACCGCGGTCCGGATCCTCGCGACGGAGTGCGTGCCGAGAACATTGTGCTGACGTCGGCGCTGAGCGAGTGTTTCCTGCGCAAGATGGCGAAGCAGAAGATCATCGCATACGCGCCCGGAGATGCCGAGTTTTCCACCGACGCGCCTGGCCTACGCCCTGCCGACGAGCGCACGCAGCGCAGACTGGATAACATCAGCGATTTGGTTCTGTTCCGGTACGGATCCACCGGCGTGCAGGATGTGATTGTGCGAGCCGTGGAGGTGCGCGGATTCGTGCCAGTTTTCCCCGTAAAGTCGTTCAGCGTCTTTCCCGAGTGCATTCTTGTGCGTCCCGGCACCACCGTTCGCGAGTTTGCGCGCCGTCTGCACTCTGACATCGACCGCGCCTACGCCGGTGCCGAGACGGTTGGCGCCATCCAGCTGGCCGAGGACGATGCTATTGTAGCTGGCAAGAACAACATTATTCGCTTCCTTTAATTGAAGAAAAAAACGTAGAAAAGAAAAATACAAGTTCTGGCTGTTCTTGATCCGTTGTGCTTGATTGGCTGCTGGAATCAATGACCTCTTTTAATTAGCTGCCATCTTCTGATTTGGCACGTGCGTGGAAGAGGATGGTTACACTTTTCCCGGCTTTTGGTTGGCTGGGACCCACAGGAGGGGAAGAAAAGAACGAAGCGAAACGGCAAGATGGGAAAGGGAGAAAAAACAAAAAAAAAATGGGGCGGAAAGGATGAGGACGAAAACGAGAGGAATAGAAGGCCATGTAAAAAAAAAGGCATAAAATGAAATAATAAAATAACGCGTTTAACTTTGCTTTCGCTTTACGTATTGAAGAAGCACTTCAGGCTTGCTTTGTCTTTCTTTTTGCTCTATAAAGCCGGTTTTATTATATCTTGTTCTTCTCTTTTTAATTCCTTGCACCCTTCTTTTATAGTGGTGTTGGTATCTGAAAGACCCTCAAGAAAAAGGAAGAATACAAGAGGTGCTTTTGCTAGTATTAGTAGTAGTAGTGAGAGAGTGAAAGAGAGAGCTGGTTTTACAACAGGCCCATCGTCCCGCTTTTTGCTCCTTTTTTCACCCTTTTTATTATTTTTTCTCTCCAAAGGTTCTTTATTGCTCATTTATATATACTTTTTTTGGCTTTCCTTTCTTGTTCTCGTCATTGCAATCTATTTTGGCGCAAGGAAGCGGAAATAAAAGAATAAAGGTATGTGTTAATTAAGAAAAATAGGTTGACTCTATTTTGTGCTAATATTCTTCTCCCTTTTCATTCGCAAACTAATTCTTTTCTTTCTTCCAATTGCCGGGATGTGTGGAAAGGTGGTGTGAAAAGACTTGACGCTCATTGGTTTTTTCTCTCTCCACTCTTGCGTTGCGTATATCATATTCCCTTTTCCTTTCTCTTGCGTTTCAAAAGCGAAGCTAAACTAAACTAAACCCTCTCTTATCCTAATTATTGCTAATGATATAATATTGTGTAGAGAACAGACAGCGGACCAATATCCAAAATAATACTTGTTCAACGAGGAGAGCAACAAGCATCAACAACAGAAAGATATTAAAGAAGGAAACAAGGTCCCTGCAGTCCATCATCCAACGCTACATTTGCTGCCCCTTTTCTGTTTCTTTTATTTGTTTTTTTTTTGCCTTTTTCTTCCTTTTTTCATTCATATTCTCTTGACTCTGCAAGCCTAGGGACTCTACTTTCCGTCACCCGTTTGCTATTATTTTTCCTGGTATTCATCGCTCTGTGAGGGCGGGACCAAATGGTATAATGGATCCCAATTCACTTATGAACAACACAAGCACCGGCAACGGCGGACAAGCCTCGTCCTCGGGAGGAATAGGAGCAGCAGGAGGAGGAGGAGGAGCTTCTGGCGGAGGCGGTGATCTTGGACTGAGTCTGGGATTAGACGATATCTGGGGAATGAGCGATGCAACCAGCTTGTTCTTCAACATGGATGCCTTCAGTTCTGCGCCATCTTCGGCTATTGGGAACGGCGCAGCAGCCTCTAGCACAATGATGGCAGCAAGTACTTTATCATCGGGCGCTGCAGCGGCACTTAATCCTCAGCAACAACAAATGCAAATGCAAATGCAGCAACAGCAACAGCAGCAGAACCAAGCGGCATCTGCGACCGGGATTGATCTATCGTCGCTGGGTTTCGATATGGGTGGTTCGTCAATGGATCCGGAGGCATGGCGTATGTTGCTCCAGGGCGATCCGTCGATGGACGATCTGTTTGGAAGCAGCGGAAGCTTTGGCAGCGGTGTTGGTGCATCAGCTTCGCTGGCTGGCAGTGGTATTGACACTGCGCACCGACTATCCAACAATAGCACTGCGCCTGCGGCTACGCTTGTTCCGGCCGACCTTGATGCTTTACCCAGGAATGTTTCGCAACAGCCGCCGCTGCCGCCCTTGCCTACGCAACTTTCTGCCTCTACCGCTACTGCTGCTGCCTCAACAGCAACAGCGGCAACAGGCACAAAGGCTTCGACTGCCTCGTCAGCGAAGAAACCACGGCAACCGAAATCCAAAAAGGCCTCGGCAGCAAAGGGAGGAGAAAAGGGCGCGGCATCCAAGGCTAAAGGCGGAGCTGGCTCGCGCAAGGGTGCGACTCCAAAACTAAAGTCACCTACTCCACAGCCATCCGCTTCTGGGACAACAGCAGCAGCAGCAGCCGCAGCAGCAGCAGCCAGCAACAGTGCTATTCCTGGCGAGTCTCCTTCTTCTGATTCGATTCGGCGGATCAGGCCAAAGGCAGAAACCATAGGTGGTGGTGTTGTTCCATCGCCTACTCCTAGTACAAAATCCGTTAGTGGTATTGTTAGTAGCTCGTCGATTATTGCTTCATCTGCGCTACATGCTTCCTTGGCGAATACGGCATCGATGAACGCATCTATATCTCAGCAGCAACAGCACCAGCACTTACAGCAGCAGCAGCAGCAGCAGCAGGCGTTGTTTCTTCAGCAGCAACAGCAGCAGCAAGCTCAGCAGCAACAGCAGAATGCTTTGCAAAGTCTAGCTAATCTGCCTCCGAACCAGCGTGCCCAGATTATTCAGCAACTTCAGGCCACCGGTGGTCCAGCGAATCAGGCGCTATTGTTTGCTTTGCAGCAGCAGCAACTGCAACAACAACAGCAATTGCAACAACAACAGCAATTGCAACAACAACAGCAACAGGCTCAGCAGCAACAGCAGGCGGTTAGTAGCAGCGCGTTAGTCAGCCTTCAGGCACCAGCGTTTATGAGCGGAGCCGGCGTTCAACCCGGACTACTCTCGCCACAGCAGCAGCAGCAGCAGCAGCAACAGCAGCAACAGCAGCAAATGTTGATGGCTAACCGATTGTCAAGCGTACCGACTTCCAGCATTCCGCCGTCACAGCAACCGCTGCCTCAATCGCAGTCGCAGTCTCAGCAGACTAGTGCATCGTCCACTCAAGCAATAGGCGCAGCAGTGGGAACTCCCTTGCAACAGCCGCAGTCCTTGTCTCTTCCACAATCTGTTGATGGACAACAGCAACCACAACAGCAACGGATGTTTATGGCCAATGCTATTCCTACGCATTTGGAGCTGGCTGCTGAAGTTGACCGTCAAATGGCAATGTATCGTTCCCAGTTTGCGCCTGGCACCGATCTGTCTAATGCTCAGCAAATAATTGAGCAGCAGACGATGGCAAAGTACATGGCCATGCAGCAGCAGTTACAACAGCAGCAGCAACAGTTGCAACAACAGCAGCAGCAGCAGGCTGGTACGCCGGGAGCCGTTTCTCAGCCTCAGCAGATGCAGCAGCTCCAGCAGCAATTCCAGCAACAACTCCAGCAGCCTGCTTCACATCAGCTGCATCAACAACAGCTACTTCAGCAGCAGCAGCAGCAACAGCAGCAGCAGCAACAACAACAACAGCAACAACAACAGCAAGCTGCTGCTGCTGCTGCGGCGGCGGCGGCTGTGAGGCCTGGAATGCCTATGAGTGCAGGTACTGCCGCTGGTGCTGGAGTTGGAGGCGCTGGTATTCCAACCAATGTTGGTCAGCATCTGGCACTAGTTTCGCTGTTGACAAAGCAACACGTAGCGATTCTCCACAACAACCTGCGTTCGCAGCTGCCCCAAGTGTTTGGCGCATTATCACCGGATCAGTTCAACCAGTTGCTCATTACTGGACAGCTTGCGAGTATTCCGGCTGTCAACAGTGTTTTGTTACTGCTTGTTCAAAGTATCCAACAGCAGCAACAGGCTCAGCAACAGGCTCAACAGCAACATATGTTGATGACTGCAGCAGCAATGACGCCTGGAATTGGCGGTGTTCGACCGATTCCTGCTAGTATGGTAGCGATGCAGGGACTTCAGCCAGGAATGTCGCCTCAGCAGCAACTGCAACAATTGCAGATCCAGCAGCAACGATCGCTTTTGACATCCGGAGTGCGGCCACCACCACTGGGCCCCGCAGGACAGCAGCAGCAACTGGTTTCGCCTCCAGCAATGAGTGCAGGGCCGCAGCTGGTTCAGGGAATAACGAATGCGAACAACCGAACTGCAGGGACTACGCCGACATCTGGCGGCGGGAGTCAGCGCGGACTCAAACGTAAGAGCGTCAATAATTCGCCAGCACCGAACGCTCAGCAGTCGCAGCAGCCGTTGACGAAATCGCCACGAGTGATGTCGCCTCCGTTGGGCAAGTCGCAACTCAAGCGACCTGGCTCTGCGGTAAATAGCTCGCCACTCGCGCACACTGATGAGCAAACGAGTGCCAAGGTCAATGGAGCAGCAGCAGCAGCAGCAGATGGTGGTAGTGGTGCACAGCAGAAGAGCACCGATACTGTAGCAACAGAGGCAGAGCCCAATGGAGTGGTGTCAGCATCGATGTCTGCTCCAGTGACTGGTACCCAGCAGCTATCGTTGTCAAAGTCATTGTCGTTGTCATCGGCATCTTCGTCGTCACCGCCAACGGCTGCAGCGCTTGCATCCCAGCAGCAGCAACCATCGGTAGCGGCTACATTGTCCCAGCAGCAGCAGCCTTCGCCAGCACAGCCGCCTGCGTCGCAACAGCTGCCATTTTCTGCAGCGATGTTGTCAGCTACACCCGTCGTATCCGGTACAGGGCCGCTGGCAGCAGCAATGGCCAGCAATATTTCTCAAGCACAGCGACAGCAAATCCTCATTGCTCATCAGCAGCAGCAGCAGCAGCAGCAGCAGCAGCAGCAGCAGCAACAAGCCCAACAGAACGCAGTTGCTGGACAGCTGGGAGGACAACAGACAAGCATCCAACAGCAGCAACAGCAGCAGCAACAGGCGCAGTTGATGTTAGCGCAGATGATTCCGAACTTTGGACAGCTACCAGCACAGTTGCAAACCAATCTGACCCACCTATTCATGCAACAACGCACGTTCCATATGCTTGTGCAGCATTGCCAGACAGCGGTCCAGACTCCCACGTTGAATCCACAGCAGCGCAATGCGTATGTGATGCAGTTGGCGCAGCTGCAGAACAACCTGGCGGCAGTGTCGCAGCAGTTTAATCTGCAGCTTGCGCAGATCAAGCATTTCCAGCTACAACCCGCGACTCAACCCCAGCAGCAGCAGACTTCTGGTGCAGCACAGTCGGCAGCACCAGCTGCAGCCACCACCAGTTCAGCAGCCGTGGCAGCAGCAGCAGCAGCAGCAGCAGCTAATAATAACAGTAATAATAGCAATGGACTCGGTTTTTTTCTTAAAGACGGCAACAGCGGCACCGGCGGTGGGGGCGGCGGTGCGGCTGGAGCCCTGAGTGGAGCAACAGCACCGCAGCCTCGGCCGCCAGAACCGCAAGCGCAGCAGAAGCTGCAAACGGATTTGCCGACAGTCAAGACAGAGAGTGGAGCAACCACACCAGCAGCCTCAGCTTCAGCTTCAGCAGCAGCAGCACAGCATAACAATACCACCACCACCACCACCAATAACAGCAACAGCGTGTCGGCGGTAAATTTTCGTATGGCACCTCGGGCCCAACAGCCAACAGTAGTCCCAGTAGACAAGGCTGACGAGGTGCTTAATCGTGAGCAGAAGGCTACCCTGGGCCGGTGGCTGGAGGATGTAGCGCGTATCGAGCGCTCCAACGACTTCCGAGTGCGCGAGACTGCGTTGTATCAGGAGCGCGAATCACGGTACCGTCGGATTCTGGATGATCAGCGCCAGCACAACGCTGCCTCCTTTGCTGTGATGCGGCAGGAGCGCCTAGCCGAGCGGCACCAGCTGGCTACGCGTCCGGCTGCAATGTGGGGACCCGGATACACAAGTGATCTGGGTAACGGCCGGCCGGCTCTTCTTCAGCAGCAGCAGCACCATAGCCTGGCGCGGACGGTTGTGCAGATAGTCGTTCCCGGACAGCGAGCTGTGCGTGCCGGACGGCAACCAACGCTGCGGTTCTCGCGCAAGCAGCTTAGGCGCCAGGCAGCGCAGCGCGAGGTGCTTGTTCCGATCCGACTGGAGATCGATGCTGACGGATACCGGTTGCGCGATGCATTCACGTGGGATCTGAACAATGAGCTGATTGAGCCGCGGTGGTTTGCGCAGGGACTGTGTCTGGATCTGGATCTGCCGCCCGAGGTGTTTGTGTCGGCGATTGCGCAGTCGATCGAGGATCAGCTGGAGGATTACCGCCAGTACGGGCAGACTGCAGAGCCGTCAAGCGACTATCTGTTTGGAATGCTGGCAGACGCTGTGGAGCTTCAGCAGCAAGAGCAAGAACAAAAGCCATTAGTTGGTGACGGTGTTGACGAGGCAACAGCCAAGATGGCGCGCGTGGAGCTCCAGACGGAGAATGCGGAGGAAGATGGCCACGAGATCGAAGTTCTGGATATCCGCGACACCGCTGGCGCTGAAGCTGAAACGAATGGTGGTAGAGATGCCGATAGTCTCCAAGCAGAGATCTTGTCAGCGTCAGCGTGGAAGGACGATGAGTTGCGCATTGCGATCCGCATCGACATCGTCATCGGCCACATTGCGCTGCGCGACCAGCTGGAGTGGGACGTGGCGCCACTGCTTCGGCCGTCATTGACGCGTGCGCTGGGCGACGAGATCCGCGATCGCGCGCGGCAAATCAAATCAAAATCAGCGGCACGACTGGTTGACGACTGGGTGGACGGCGCGCTTCGTTCGCAGCCGGTGTCGCCGGAGCGCGTGGCGCGCGTTCTGTGTGCGGAGAAGGCGCTTGGCGGCGAGTTCGAGACGTCGATAGCACACGCGATTCGCGAGCAGCTCCACGCCTTTGTCAAGTCGTTTCTGCTGGCCGGCTACGCCTACCGTCCGCAGTCAGCAACCGACTATCGTGCGCCAGCAATCGACGACCGCGATCTGGCGCGCTGCGTGTTGCCGCCGGTTGCGCGCGCGCGCCGCGATGTTGCTGCTACCAAGACGTTTGCGCCAGTTATCGTGCACCTCCACGGTGTCGATGCCGAGCGGCTGGAGAAGGACGCCGACCGCGAGTCGCGACGCAAACGGCGCCAAGGTCGCGGCCGCGGCGGCGCGGGAGCTGGAGGCGGAGCCGGCGGCACCGGCGCAATCGGCGGAGGCGGCATCGGCGGAATTGGAGGCGGCGGAGGCGGAGGCCCTGCATCGGCCGGACTTCTGCTTCCGCCTGACCGCGAAGTGCACCGCACGTGCCGCACGATGATTGCGCTGCCCAGCTGGTTCGAGGATGCGCTGCCGCCGGACACCGTCAGCTTCGTGTCGCAGCCCGGCGAGGGTGCGCACTTCCTCGACAGCTACGACATCCGCGCGACGCACGAGGCTGCTGCGCTGGCGCTTGGCGGCGGCAACAGCGCTGACGGAGGAGGTGCTGGCGGCGGCGGCCCGAGCTTCTCGATCCCTGCGTCTTCGCACCCGCTTCAGCAGGCGTCCCTGCATTCGCACCTGCATCAACATAATCATCATCACCCGCCATCGCTGGCGCTGGGAGGTGGTTCTGCTTTTGCGGCTGCTGCTGCTACCGCTGCTGCGTCTACCGCTGCTGCCTCCAGCCAGCCGTCTACGCCGGTGACGCCGGCACTGCCTGCCACGCCGCAGCAGCTGGCGCGCGAACGGCTGCGCAACCCAACAGGGCGGCCACGCGGACGACCCTCGATTCTGGAGAAGTCGCTGCGCGATGCGTCGGCGCTTCGCAGCGTGCGGCTGGAGAAGCTGGGCCACCGACGGTTCCGCGCCGGAGCCGTTCCCGGACAGCTCACCGGAAGGCCGCTGGAGGAGCTGTGTGCGCGCTGGCGCTGCATGTGCTGTGGTCTGGCGCCCGATCGCACTCCGCTGATCCGCCGCGGTCCCGAGAGCATGCACAGTCTGTGCGATCGTTGTGGCGATGTTTACGTTGATTCGCGTCGATTCCGTGATATCTCTGTTGACGAGATCAACCGCAACATCAAGCATGTCTGTGGCCATCTGCCGCGCCCTACTAGTGACGCCGATCTTCTTGATCCTGCGCGTCTTCTGGAATCGCCGCCGCCGTCGCCCTCTGCGGAAGCTGCTTCTGGAGCTGAATCCGCTGAATCCGACCCAGCTCCTGCGCTTACTGAGCAACCACAGCCACAAGATCTCTTACACTCTCCCCCCTCTGGCGTTGAAGGCGGTGCTTCGTTTTCCTAGCGCCTTTCTTTCTTTCTGCTCCATCGCTGAAGCAGCATCACAATCTTAGTAGTAGTAGTAGTAGTAGTAGTAGTATCATCATGTCACATGTTTTCTTATAATATTATTTTCTCTTTCAGTTTCCCCCAGCTCAAAACAACCTCATCTACACCCGATCTAATTAAGTCTAAGGCAGAGATCCGCTGCCAAAGAAAGGACTCTAGTCGCTGCTGCTGCTGCTCTTCTTGGTCTTGTTGGCGTTCCACAGCTTCGCAAAGTACTCCGTCAGCCCAACGTCGGTTGTGTTGATTCGCCACGCGCCAAACATCGACAGTCCCGTCACCGCCACCAGCGCATACTTCAGCACACGCGAGGTCACCGGCCAGCGTCTGGCTTCAAAGTAGTCAAGCAGTACCTGCTGGAATCCCATGTACGCATGCACCGGCAGCACAATCCCCATAAGCATGTCGTTGATTGGGTGTCCGCCGTATATGAATGCCGTTGCCAGAAGCGGCACGCTGATAATAGACACTGCGCGCTCGTTCATCCAGTGGTACGATCCCTTTATCCGGCTGGCTGCTGGCTGCGGCACCGCTTGCGGATTGGGAACCTCATCGCCAAACAGCCGAGGTGTCTGCGTAGCCCTGAAGCTGTTTGCCGCCGCTATTTCCACACATAGACATAAATTCCGTTAATGACAAATTAGTTTAAAAAGTTCAACAGATTCGATTATTCACTGGCTTATTGTCATTGTCCTTACCGCTGCGGAATGTCATTGCCCCAACGGCGTTTCTGCGCACTAGAATGCCGCCAAGTGCACTGCGACGGGAAAGCTGCGTCAAAAGTGTGGACATTGTATCTTTAATTCAACCGCTTTTACTTTATGATAATAAAAAGAAGGCATAAAACATACGGAAAATAAAATAAAAAAGGTAAAAGGAAAGGAAAAAATGTCCTTTTTCCTCCTTTCAACCTATTATTCCCTTTGAATCGATTAACGAAAGAAAAACAATGCTGTGCTCTGATTTGCTTCTCTAGTCTTATCTCTGCCACGTGATAAATAATATCTTTGGGCCTTGCTGATCTGCGATAAAAAAAAAAAAAAAAAAAACAGACGTAGGTGTTGCTGTTTCTATTCTTGCGAATCGGATTGCGCGTAGATAACATACTGCTATGCTCCGCAACAAAAATATAATAGTCTACAGTTGTTTATTTTTGTTGTTCAAGCTTTTCCAACCTTGCTTCCATCGCCTCCGGTGGTCGGAAGGCCTGTGCGCACCTTGAACGAGTCGTAAATAAACCACTGCGCTGCTGTCAGCGTTCCAATCATAAATATGCGTGGTCCGAGCCCCGTCCATATCCTTACCGGCCCAAGTTCTGTGATAATTCTGCCGATAAGCGCCATATTGCTTGCTCCACCCGCTGCAGCCTTGCTCATGTTATTGAGCTTTGAAACAACAGTGTCTGCCGGATGTGACACAATTGCACAGAGTATCCCTGCCATGTATCCAGCTGCAAACGTCACGCCAAGCTGCGCTCCCTTGGAGTACTGCTCCTTGGGCTTGCTAAGCGCGTGCTTGTAAATACCTTCTACAATATTTTCAAATGATGCAAACTTTACCATTGTATACGGAATCTGTCTGAACCACAAAGGCACTATTCCGCGATATAGCCCACTGAATCCTGTTATAGTTATCTCCGTAGCCGCCGTTTGTCTCTGCACCTTAATTGCTTCAAACGGACACAGCATTATGTCTGCTAAAAACTCTGCCGTTGCTGACGCTGCCAGATACAGCGACGTTTTATATCTACGTGCATTTTCTGCTCCTGCCATCTCTCCGTACTTGTACTTGAAAAGCTCGTAGAATCCGTACTTTCCCATTCCCTGGAGTGAATAACCAATGTATGTTGGAAGTCCTCCGACAAAGAGACCTCTCACTCCTTGCTCCTTGCCAACACGGTACAGTCCATCAACTATTCCTTTGTGCGCCCTGTTGTTGACTTGCAATCTGCATTTCAGCATATCTATCGGCGTCATCATAAAGTGCGTGTTGCCACAAGCCAGGATTCCACCAACTCCACAGTACACAAAGTACTTTTCCGAATTTATCTCTATTTTGGCCATACTTTTATCTTAATAACTATAGTTGTAATAATAACGGTGGAAAGAAACAAGAGGTCAACAAGTCTCAATATTCTATTGCTTTTCACTTTCAAACAATAAAAATATCAGTCTAGACCATGTCTGTTATTCTGGACATACTTGTTATCGGCCACATAAAAAAATATAAAAAAAAGCAAGAGAACTAACAAAAAACATATAATTCCATCTAGGCGCTGGCTTCCAGAATGCTTGATGTGATTGTGGTACTGTTGCTGACAACAGCAGCAGCGTTGTTTACTGTTCCAGAGCCCGAAACATACACTGGTGGTCCAGGAATTGGATAACTGTTGTATTCTACATAAATATTAAAATGAATTCCAGGATCGTTGGACTTGTATATTCCAGGAATAGCATATCCCTTGGGAACAGCGTTGCCACCACCGCTGATTGTCACCTGTGCACAGTTTGGATAGTACTGAGCACCATTTGCTGGTGTCACTGCATAGTCAGCAAACGCTTCTTGCAGTGCAATTACCTCGGTGCGCAAAAGGTAGTCTCCATCCTTTATATCCGCTGGCAGCTTTACATCCAGCTTGCCCTTGTTTGCCCGAATCTTGTCAACACACCACTTGCGGCTAGCTGCATCAAACCCGTCTTCAAATATCTTGAACCAGACACTACCCTGGCCATTGCTATCTAGTGGCGCCATATAAACCAAACAAGGCCCTAAATGACTTGCATCAACAATACCATCACTTGGAGAATCATCTCCGCCATGCCATTCAACTGTAATTGTTGAACCGGCCTTGACTGGGCATGACTTGGCAGCTTTTGATGTTATGCCGCCAACATTGCATGTCAAATCCGTTGAATTTGGATCCTTGACTGGAAAATTATAATTGACAGGATATGGCCTAATACAAACCCCTTCATCGTATGTAATTCCATCCAATGTCAAATGACTAAGATACATATGAGCTCTAGCCCCAACTGCAAAGCAGCTAGCAACTAGCACAGCAACAAAATAAAAAATACCAACAGCCTTCATAGTATAGGGAAATTTCCAATAAAATGTGCCAACAGATTGAATGTAAGAGATAATGTAATATGTTAGAATAGTGAAAAATAAATGGCAAGGAATAATAAAAGAAATAATCTGGATAATTGAATAAAAGGATGCATTTGTTTTTCTTTTATATAATTGAATCTGCTTGCTCACTATCAATTTATATTGCCTTTCAAAAAAGGGATTCGGATACTCAGCAGACATTATTGGTTTTATTTAAATTCTGTCTCATTGCCACAATAAGCCATTGTATCTCTTTATATGAATACTCGAAATCTGTCAAACAGCTGAATAGATATATTCATAATGTCATGTGCAAAATAACCTTTGTAGAATGTTTTACAATAAAAATATACAATAAAGAATTTATTTATAAAATTAAATGATTCCAACCATCTGCCTTCTGCTACTATGAGTGCTATATATTAATTAATTGGTATGTTCGGCTATAAGCAATAATATCCTTATACTTGTTGTGGCAAGTAATACATCTTGCAAAAAATATATTAATACGGTTTATTACACACTTTACTTGGCACTTGCAATAGATTATAGATTTGTCACAATAGATGCACAAGTAAATACACATTTTATAATGTATAACATATAGTATTCAGATTTTAAAGCCAAAACAAGTGATATTTAGTTGTGAAAAGAACAAATCTTGGCATAAACCATTGCAGCTTGTAAAATAAATCAAGTAGTGTTAAATGGCAACATAATATGCACAATATAATAATTCTTTCAAAGGCAGAAAATACAAGTGCACTCAGTTGACATGTACAGTACCTTGCATTATAGGCACTTTTTTGTTTTTACTTTTGTATATATTTTTAAAAATATCTAATTGCCAGAATGAAAGCATCATGCATTACATAATTTACTATAAATATAACAGGAAACAACCCCAAACAGTGGAATTTATATTATTATAGACTATGAGGCTCACTTTCAAATGATGTCATGTTTGGATTATTTTTAATATCTGACATCTTAGTGGATTTATGCTTGTATAACACAGTACCTGCTATGTGCATTTTGTCATACATGGCCTGTACATTAATACATTATTAGCCCCACTTTATCTACTATTATCTGCAATATTCACTTTTAAATTCAACATTTTAAAAACTTGGTTGAATATTTTAGCCACAGTTTGTAAAGAACTAGACTGATGAGGAGCAGGAGAAACTTAGAGTATGATAATTCTTTTGTATGCTAAATAAAAAACCCCCAAAATCAAAACTAAGGAAAGGAAAAGAAGTAGTAATCAGCAGGTGCCATAATAAAGGTATTTTATTGCTCTACTACTAGGCCAGCTGCAAACATGGCTAAATTTCCTTTTGATTTAATCCCCACTCAAGTCACATGATAATGCAGATGTTACTTCAAGTTGTAAAACAGTTAAATGTGTATTGCAATTTGCAAGCATGACACAAGGAGTGGCTATTAAACATAAAAACTTGGGACATAAAAAGAAAGTATAATAAATTATAAATATTAAAGACCTATTATATTAATTTTTCTCATAAAGTGAAAAATTAAAGCAAAAATAATCATACAAGAGATTAACATTTTTGTAGTTGAATAATTAAAAATTAACTCTATATTGGAACTCCCTCTTAAATTCATTGTTAATCATTTTTAAGAAAAATAATTAATTGGCCATTTCTGCACCAAAAGGTCCCTCAGGATCTGCCCCCACTTTCGGTGCAGGCTACTGAAATGAGGGCAGATCCCTTTTCAATTTGATAATATTTTTATATTATTAGTTGATTTCCATTAGCCATGCAGTAAACTTATTTATAGTCTTTATTAATTGATATGTAAATATGTAAGCAATGTCATATTATAATGTCATATGGTATGCAATAATTAAATTATATAAATAACTAAATCATTTGTGCAACCACCTGTGTCACTGTACAATGATAATGGTTTTAATGATTGTCAATATTGTAAACTCTACAATATAAAAATAAAAATGCAAGAAAGGCCCTTCTTTCCCCCACTTCCCTCGAGACATAGAATACCGGTGCTTTTTATAGCCACCGGCTATCCTATTCTCTTTCAAAAGAACACAACTATTTAGATCACATCCTAATACAGAATTATATGAGTACGATCAAATGTTAACATTCCGCCCAAACATTAACATTGTCGTACGTCATCATAACAGTATGTGTAGAACTGCTGCTGTCCTCGAATCTGTGCTGTGTGACGCTGAACCAGGGTTGTCTCATTATCTGCCGTCGCTGCACAGGCAGCAGTCCCAATCCCTTTTCCTGATCAAGTTGGAGGTCGTTGCGCTCCTTTCATCGGTCGTAGCTAAACTCAACCTTTTCTAAAAACTGTCACTGCAAGTCGGCCTTTTTGGAGCGTTTTCTCTGACTTTTGCTAAATTTTTTGCTGCGTTCTTCTCTCGTTTCTTTCCACCGCTGTGCTGCTATCTTGTCGCCATTCATCTGTTATAAGAAGGAATGGAGAGGTCGTCTGCGCATAGGTGCTTACTACTCGTGTTGCATTTTTGCCCCATCGGGCAGCCAAGTCCTGCTGAGGTGTTGGCGCGACTAGGGAGTTGTGTGCGCATGTGAGCATGTGTCTATGCATTTCAATCTGTTGGCAGCCTCGTGGGCACAGGATCATGTCATGTTTAGTCATTTCCTTAATTGATTAGTATGGTGCCAAGTAATGGAGAACCACAAAGGTTTATTGTACAAAAGCCCAAATTTTGGCGAATGCCATGTGTTTCTTGTTGAACTATTATATTGTTCAAATTATTGTCAGCCCAATTTTATTATAAACATGATCTCTCATGTTTTATTCTATTAAAGTTGAAATTATTGATTTAGAAGTAAATCTAATACATTGTGGTTTATGAAGACAACTAGGATACCAAAAGTTTCCTGGATTTTTGTTGTAAGGACGAATCCAAATCCAACCAGGGCATTTTTGTCTTACTTTATTCTCAGCATCTGACTCAAGCACTATGTGTTTTGGATTACAACAATGAAGTGTTCCACGACCATTATAATTAACCTGGTCAGGGCAGAGATGTGAAGCTCTTGGTCTTTAGAGATTGGTATTTTATTGTACCGTTCTCTGCAATAAAGAATAAAGCATATTCTATGTAAAGCTCTTTGGTATTGGGTTCCATTTATAACTACCGTTATTGCATTGGATTTGAAAGGATAGTGGCAATGTTCGTTTTGTAGGGCTGGAGGCATT